>JAKSZP010005542.1:0-114740 GCA_022478985.1 Massospora cicadina | reverse complement strand
GAAAAAATATGGGAAGCATTTTCCACAGTAATACTTTTTTCTTTAAACTGTTCACAAACAAGGTGTTTGTGTTGTCTGATAAGTGCATTAAGCCGCACTGACACTTCAGCCCATTTGTATCCCCAAGCAGGGCTGTAGCCTGCATCAGGAACATTAGACTCCAAGTGGTCACTACCAAGGCGCGTTTGATGACTGCTGAGGCATCCCTAGAGCGCCGTGACAAAATATGGCATGATTGGAAATTGTGGCTTTTTTGAATTTTAACCAGGTATTAGGGGGTTCACACAAAAAGGTGTTGTGAACTCCTGTTCAATATGGTGGCATCCACCCAACTTGAGAATGTGGTTATCCTGAGAATGGCTGGGCAAAGTTTACTCCATTTAGGTGCTTGTTGCACTAGACTTAACGGAGTTAATGACACTGAGACCATCTATTGTCTGATAAATCTATTTTTGTCATTTCAAATTTTGATATCTGGGAGCAAAAGTCCATTGGTGCCAGAAAAAAGCTATATGGGACATAGATATCAAACGCCCATTGTTTATATGGGGACGTGATATGTTGTGTTGTAGTGTTGTCTGCTTGGAATGGTATTGAAGAGGCCCAAGGTAGCTTTCATTACCTGAAATTTGATATGTCCCTGCGGTGGATTATGTGCGGTTGGCCAACAGTCTGTAGTTGGGTTGTTCCACATTTTAGGTCGCTGACCACAATGGATTTAGATGGGAGGGGGAGAGAGGCACATCAGGGTTGAATTTCCGTCAAATTTTGTGCACAGGTTGGGGCATATATATTGATTATTGTGTGCACTTTGGATTTACATGAAAAAAAACAATGAGCACACATCCATCAAGATGAGTTGTTTTTTCTAAAATTTAAAAATTGCAGTTCGCCCATATAAGCACCCCACAGTGTGGCGACCAAAAGGATTGGGAAGGGAGGACAATAGTTGTATATGTTTCCTCGGCGCCATGCAGACATTGGGTTTCCTGGATTACCAAGATGTCCACATATAAATTTTTTTAGGAAGCTCATTTTTTTATCCTGGGATAGTGAGGCCTTGAGTCCAGCGATATTCAGTTTTCCTATTGTAAAGGATACCCCCCCTCAATCATTAGGAGTGAGGGGAGGGCACCTCAGGCCCTGCCACTCCTTGCTGCTGTGAAAGCTCAACCAACTGTCCTTTTCAGCAAGTGTTTGAGGATAACGTATAATTAGGTACATAGTTATTCTCTTAGATGGCATCTTTAGCCGTGGATTTCTTGTCTGATTGGCTTTTTTTATCTTTGTGGTTTTTTTGCCTTCTTGAGGTTTTACATTGCATTGTCGAGCATGTCCAAATATCTTCTCCAAAAACTCTGCAATATCTGTACTGTAAAATCAACTTGCATTTGTTGTGCATGAATTTAGCAGGTGTGTATCATTCACATATTGCGGGTTCAAGGGCTAGGTCCCTCATTTGATTGGGTGGGATTTTGTAATTCCACTGAAGCAGAAAACTCAGCCTGGTAGCTTGGATCTGGGCGGGGGTGGTGGAGGCCGCCATGGACGCTACCTTGGCCTGTGCTTGGCGGTTCTGTTTTGCTTTTTTTGTTCCTGTGGGGACATAGGTTTTACCTGGATATATCACCCCTGTTCGCCCCATGGGAATACTACACTAGAGTCTTCTGTGAGCTCATTTTGTCCTTCCCCCATTGCTTCTGAGAAAGCTTAATTTGTGGTAATTTCCTCTCTGGTGGGACAGGTGTATATCTTATGTCCAAACGCCCAACAATGAAAGCATATGGGCGGTGCACAGTCAACTGTTACTCAGAACGGTTGAGTCTGTTGTTCATTGATGGTGAGTGTCACAGTGTGTGGGATCTGAGTTGGGTCCCCCGCTACCCCTGAAAATGAGATGATCACCACTATCACCTTACCTGTGCTGAGTTCAGGCATCAGTAAAACTTTTTGCATTTTAAAGGAGCTGTTTTCCCCATAGCTATGGAGTTCTGCTTTGAGATGACTCTCATGGACTTCACACTTGATGGTCATAGGGAGTAAATTGAAAGTCACAAAAACTTGATTTAATTTTGTCCATCATGTGCACTTAGTTTTGAGCACCCATTGACCCTCTGGGAGGTTGACCACCACACGCACTTGTGAAGCTCCATATGCTGCATTCATTGTTTAAAAACCAAGATCCAACCAGCCATGGCTTATTGTGTGCAGTGCTATGTACACTACCTCTGGGAAGTGGATGAATATGTCCCTGTAAAACGTCTCCCATAAATCAGTTGATTAATGTCCAGGTAAACTTTGACTCCATATCTCACTGACAACAGTGGCTGTGAGTGGGGAGCTTTAACGTACTGGTTACATTTGGTTTACCATTCCAAGATTTCTGGCGAAACATTCACTGTGCTTTTCTTATTTTTCCAAGCCATCGATGTCCCCAGGTTGTTTTCAAACATTAGGTGGTGCAAAAACCAAACCCATTCCTTTTACCACATTTGCCAAGCCCTTACTTGGCAATAGGCATGTACTCATCTTCTATTAATGCTTATCAAAGATTTTCTGTCTTGAATTATATTTGGTTACAATTTCTGATTCTAACGGGAAAGAAAAGTTGGTCATTATCTAAAATCAATCAATAAAAAATCTTATCATTAAGCGTTGTATCCATCCAAATTTAAGTAGCTTTTTAAGATTTTTAAGCTTTTTAATACTTTTTTGAAATGTTTAAGTAGCATATAAAATTATCCTATTTTTATTTCTAACCAAGTTAATGTTCAATTATATGCTTTATTAGAGTTAACTTCATATCACCCAGATGCCCAACACAAATGTGTTTTGTTTAACCAAATAAGGGTAACAGAGTAAACCCACACTAGTGAAACACATATGAAAGATTGAGTTTGTTTAAGTTTAAGTAATGACCAGTTACAAGAAAAAAGAAATATAACGCATTATACCAATATATTAAATTAAATTGTGACAAAGTGCCTAAGAAATAAGTTATTATATTATATAAGTATTTGACATTATATGACTTCTTGAACAGTCAAACTCAATTCTATTTTCATACCAAAACTTATGCCTCCACAGAATAAAGATTGTTTATAATCAGAGCTTGTTTCCTAACCGACTAGCATAACTCAACTTGTATCAACTTAAAAATATAATATGGGATCATGTTTTTACTAGACCTATATTAAAAAATAGAATTAAACTTAAATGTAGCTGTAATAATTTTCTGAAAACACAATAAAGAAAGTATGACTGAGCTTTAGGCTTGGTTTCTCAACAAACCAATAAATTACCCAGCATTTCAAGGGAACAGCCATTTAATAAAATATTAACAAAGGATCTAGAGGAAAGGCGAGAAAATTAAAAGCTCAAAAACATACTAGAAACCCCGCACAAATATGTTAAGAGAAGTTGTGAGGGCAACCGCAGGTTAGCTTGGGAAGCCCCAGGATGATTAAGATATCAGTTCAACAAAGTCTCAGGTATTAGCGTTTGCATGATTTTATTATCACTGATAATAGGGATAGGCTCCTCAAGAAGAAGTTAAGGTTGCATTGTGCATATGGCTTTGTGTCTTCAGTTGATTGTTACTAATAAGGCTGCTGATATGGGGATTGATTATACCCAAAAAGAAAAATAAATGCTTTAATGGGGGACAGGTTAGAGGATACAGTTGGAGTAAAACTTTTAAATATATCTCCCTCAGTTCAAGTTCAAGCCCAATGTACATAATGTAGTATAGATATTCAAAAAAAATATTTAAGGAGTAAATTCAAGTTACTTTTTGAGCAAATTATAAATTCTCGAGCACTGGTTCTACTGGTCATAAAACTCTTTTTAATTTAAACTCCAAAAAAGCATTAATTTGCTTCTATTTTGAAATCACTACCCATTGGATAAGGCAATCAATAAGTCTGGATTTTTGGTTTCAAGTGTTTTTTGTAAGTTTTCCTTTTGAAAAAGGCTAAAAAAATTGCAAACAATAAAAAAGGAAAAATGGAGGAGAAATGGGAACCTCAAACTGCAAATATTTAATCTGATTGGCTAAATCATATATATCAAGAGAAATTAGGGTTTTATGAGACTCATAATGGTTGTTAAAATAATTTTCTCAAAGTCTGATTAAACAGCCAAATCAGTCTTAAAGCCATTCTGGAGGGTTTTGGGGCCATGGGGACAAAGCTAAATCCATGGCGAGGAACTTCCTTAAGAACGGTGTCTCAACATCGATGAATCCCCCCCTTGGGTTGGGACCATCTAGTACTAAAAAAAAGAGCGGTGTCTCAAGCCTGGGGGGATTAAGGGGATGATGGCCTAAACCTTGTGAAAAAGTCCGACAATTTAGACCCACCTGAAGCACAAGGAAGATCTTCTTGATGTAATTTAAACTTGAGAGCAGATGCTAAAAACTTCAACTATAGGGATTAATTCCCTAACTTAAGGAAGAAAACCTCTCAAAAACTCCCAATATAAAAATAATAGTGTTGTGCTAATGGTCTAGCCAACAGAGTGAAGATTAAGTCCATTCTGAAAGGGTCTCCACAGCATCCATTAGGTTTGACAGGACGCTGCATCCTTTACAATCAAAGAAATGGAAGGCCACTGATTACTAATGCTATAGAAAGTAGAGGACTTAAGGTACATTTTGATGATCAATGGGTGGCCTCCACTAACCTAGACTGAGTCCACCCCAACCCTGGACTGACCAGTATCCTAATTCTTTATCACCAAATCTTCTGTGAATATTTAGAAATTAAGAGCATATGCTGAGAAATTTTTAAGAAATTATTGGATCAAGATCAAATCCTAAAAGGGGAGAAATATTTTGCTTGATTGAGGAAAAACCCCCAAGCGTCTTAGTTAATTGTCCCACAGATGCTACAAATAAGTGAATATTCACAAAAGAGACAACCTTTAAGGAGATTAAAGCGAAAATGTCAACGCCCTCAAAAATTGAAGATCACCAAAAAAGAGCTGATAAAGCCATCCTTTTTAATTCCAATCCTAAGAGCTCCAGGGAACAGAATATGAAGCAATGACTCTGCACAAGTTCTCAGCGTCTGAAGAAATATTTACCACCCAATTTTCATAAAAGTTCTCAGGAAGACCTCCCACATCCCCATACCAATATAAATGTCTGGCACACTGCTTATGGTAGAGTGTTGAGTTATTTTGCAACTATCTAATATGATAATTTCCAAACCAGAAACCCTTTATTTTTATTAAATTTAAAAAGATTCTGCCACCTCTAGCAAAACATCACAACCTATGGAGGGCCCTCACTCATTGGTCTCCATGATGGAAAAGGCCATTTCCTTAATGTTCTCAGTGTTAGCAGCCCTCAGTGGGGAAAATTGAAAAACCCACCTTAACGAGTTGTCATATCAACCACTCACCCAAGAGTAAATGCATTCTGATCCTCATCCCAAAATTAACATCCAGACTTCCAAATTGATCCACTGTATCTATACTTAATCATAGAAAATACTGCAGAAATTAGATAGCAAAGAAGATAATAGCAAAATTGGAATTGAAGATATGGCAACTGGATTCCATAATCTTGTGCAAGCCCAGGACAACACTGGATTTAAGCCCAACCCCCATCTAAGACGGTCAATGCTTTTGCCCTCACCCAAATCAACTAGCCAAACCTCAGTGCAAGAGGCTTGTGAGATTACTACCATTTTCAACTTAGTGGTCTAAATGAGGCTTATGTTTATAGATCAGTAAATACATCACTTGTCCCATCTATATTCTTTTCATGAATACTCATAGTGACAATGTCATGCAGACCATGAATGCTATCATTGGTATAAAAGTACCTTTGATAGAAGTCAAGTCTAATTAGCGTTCCAGGTCTAAAACTAATAGCTCAACTACTCAATACTGCGGCTATGTTAATGGCAAGAGACCTGATGAACTTGGGCCTGTTTCAGCTGAAACAAGCCTATGGCTTCATTCCCGCCCTCCTGACATGCTGGTCATGGGTCGATCTGATTAGAGCTATTAAAAAGTACTTCTCGCCCAGGCATCACAGCCAAACACTCCCCCTCAAGAGCCCAAGCCTTCAATGTGAACGTAATAAGATCTATCTCCTGTTCACTAGAAGAAGTAGCCATCCAGGTGCTGTGAGTCCATGCTGAACTTAAACTTCAAGCTACCTTAACTAGAACCATGTATGCCTATAAATAACAGCAACTACTGGAACTACTTGACGCCTTGAAAGGAGAGGCAAAGATTTGGGCCCATACCCTACTAGACTTGAACTCTCACATAGAGGAGCCCCCACCCTCACTTTTAATAATTGTCTCATCAATGGTATCCACCCCGGTGTTGATACCTCAACTCCTATTCTATTTATCTCGCTGATGTGCACTCACCTTGAGTTTGGATAATGACTTTAAGGCTCTCCGGAAGCTAGTTGATTCCCTCCAACTCTCAGATGATAATGCCATTGCCTTTCTGTCCTCCCTCCCCCAGAGGGCGGTTTCTAACAATGCTTGGCACAATAGACCTCAAAACTTGAAGGAAGCATACAAATTAACTCAATATATTAAGACCCAGCCCAGATTAATGAAATAAAAAACTGATCCTTCAGAAACCATACCACTGCCCTAACAAAAGTCCTCTCCGCTTCCAACGAGGGTTTAATTGTGTTGTTTGACAACTAGGAAAAGCTGCTGACACTAAAAATATGAGATGAAATAATAACCCGGTGGTGAAGCTGAGTCCAATATGTCTTAAAAGAACTACCAGGATACTACCACATATGCACTAGAAGTGCTCACTCTTGCACCCTATGGCCCCACTCTTCGCCAGGATAGCAAGATTTATGAGTTGGCTCCCCCTCCAGCGACCATGATACCATGCTTCAACCCCTCAAAGGTCATTCTGCCACTCCATAAACAGGTACCTAATGCAACCAACAACAGTGTACCCTCAGAATCTTAGTGGTGCATCCTGACCCTCAAGAGCCCAAACTTATAGATTTCATGGGTGACGTAACTAATAGACCGTGGCACCTTTTTAATTCTTTGAACTCAGAGGCCCCAACGGTGTCCCCCTACCATTTTGAGACTTTAGGACAGGTCAAAGAAGAAAGTCACTGAGATCCAATAATTAAAGATCTCATCCACGTACTCACATTAATGACCCGTTGGACCCCACTTTTTTCCTGTTATCCTACGCCCAAAGTGGCAGTAATGCCTCCTAATTCCTTAACAAATCTTTGGACCATGACAAGTTAGCCGTAGTCTTAGATACCAATTATGACATATGCGCTAAGAATGGCTTTGATAAATATAATTGTGATTAGTTCTTGCTTGTAGTTGAAATCATATTTGGTTAGTGACATTCTGAAGTTAACGCCTTAATGGACACCGTCACTTCTTAAACTAATATTGACCTCAAGGTGGCCTAGGTCTTAGATCTAGCGGTTACTACATTGGCCCCAGCTATGGGGTCCTCACATGTATCAATGATTACACTATCAATATGTGATCTGCTATACTTCTCAACCCACGGTCATCACTTTGATCCCAACGTCTTTGCAATTTCTAACCTAATCTACCACATTATTCTAAGCATTTGTTTTTGAGGCCAACAGTTGATAACCATTAAGCTTAAGCAAAACATACCCACCTTCACATTCTTCTACCATCTTGGAAAGATCTTTCTGCTCCCCACCCTGGCGGAAGAAAATGCAGTATCGGCCACTGTGGAGTACTCTACCTCTGAAGCGATAGCCAACTTACCACAATGCCCCAACTACTAAAACCATATAAAGAGATTTTTGAAGAAGATAGAGTCAACCATTTGTCACCTCACTCTGAGTTTGGTCTATATTTCCACTTGATGTTGGACCTCATCAAGATAAATTGTCCATTCTACTCCTACACTGCAGCTAAGGACCAAGCCCTAAAACCTGAATTAAGGAGATGCTAGACAAGGGACGATAATTAAAAACACCACCAGTATTGTCTCCAGTGATGTTTGCTCAGAAACCAGATGGCAACCTGCGACTATACGTAGATGATGAAAACCTAAACAAGGTAACTTATTCCTTACCCATTACCTCTCAAAGCCATATTCTCACAAGCAATCACTAAATCTAAGTTTACCCTAAAATCTAGAATTAGTGAATGTGTTCATTCAAAGCCAAATGAAAGAAGGGCAAGAATAACTAACAGCCAACCAAGCACATCATGACATATACCAGCTCAAGGTCATTTAATTTGGCCTCAAAAATGCTCCCACTTTATTTTAAAATGGTCATCTTCACACGCTAGGAGATCTCTGCTTCACTTGCGTCATGGCAAACATCAATGGCATTTTGGTTTAGCCCCTTACACCGGAACAACACAAAAAGGGCTTAGTAGCAGTGACCACTGCCTTACAGATAGTATGCATGCACACAAAGCCCTCAAAAGCAAATTTTTGGGATACAGTCTAATTCCTAGGGAACCTCATACTTAAGATTGACATGCTTTAACCCTCAAAACTAAAATTATAATGACGTGAATTACGCCACCACGCAGTGGCATCTCTGAAGTTTCCTAGGTTTGATTTTGTTTAAAAAATAACATCTGGAAATATTGGAACTGACCACCTCACACCTCCCTAATGGACAAGGTGCTCCATTCATATGGATTAAAGAATTCAAGTGAACTTCCTATGCCATCAAAGAGGGTTTTACCACCGGCCTGGTTTTTATCATGCCAGAAGGTATAAAGTATTTTTCGTAGCATGTTATTCTTCCAGAACAGCCCTATGGGTGGTCCTGCTATAGGTGCATGGAGTTTGCAAACATCCAGTAGCTTATTTTTCCAGGAAATTCATTGGCATCAAATTCTTGTGGTCAACCTACAACTAAGAATTAGCCACCGTCGCCTACCAATGATGTTCTAGCGTTCATGTTTCAGGAAGCAACATACATGGTGACAGTGCACACAGACCATAAGTCACTAATATATTACCATAAACTGAAGAAGCTGGCGCACCATCAACCCAAACATATTTTGACCTCCTCAACTTCAATTCAAATACGAGCATGTTTGAGGGCCAACTCACATTAACCAGTCATCCTGAGAAGAAGCCCATAATCCAGATCAGGTGCTGAAGATGTAGAACTGATAATATTGGTAATCCTAGAACAAGTTCTGGTGGAACCCTGACAGAGGTAATTGTCATCACCACTATCACCCCCGCAACATAAAAGCCTGCTATCAAGCCCCAATTTAGCCAAACACTACCCCAAAGCCCCCACCCAGACCAATACTCTCAAAAAACCCACTAAATATCAATAATGAGATCTCCTTATTAAAGCCATACTAATGCGTAATCAGAAAACACAGAAAGAATGGACATGAGAGACAGTATTAGCAGGGAAAAGCCCCTCTGGTTAGGACCCCCAAAAGGATGGGTGATTTTTACAATTGAATATCAGTACCTAAAATTAACGTCTGCAGGTCATAAGGAAAATCATGATATGCCAATCATGGGGCATCCCATGTCAAAAAATGAATCAACTTGATAAAGCAAGCGTACAACTGGATTAGGTTAACAAAGGATGTTCCTTCTGGGGTGATACTATGTCTGTATGCACATGATTGAAGCAATACAGAGTAGGTCAGTCTGGACACTTGCACCCACTCCAACAGGTGACAGAACCCTGGATGTCATAATTGGTTGACTTTATTGTAGCAATCTCTCAGTAAACTAGATCATTCATGTGGTCATAGATTGGTTTAGAAATTCAATTATTACTTCCTGCTTTATGACAACCACAGCTGAGGATATGGCTTGGCTATGTGTGTCCTGTGTTTTCACTATGTTTAGAGTACTGCAATAAGTGATAAGTGACATAGGTCCATATCTCACCTTAAACTTCTGGGACGCCCTATGTAAAGCTTTAAAAATAAATTATGCAGGTCATGGCATATCACCCTATAAATAATGGACAAAAGAATGGACCAACCAGTCACTTGAATGATGACTCTGTTGCTACTTCACTGCTTCCCAGGACACCTGGGAGCTGACCTCCCATTATCCCAGTTTGCATACAATAACTCCCTCCATGCACCAATGGTGATGTCATTAATGTTGCCAACCTGGGTTATAACCCCACCTTCACTATTGGCCCTTAGATACTCAATGACATTCCAGCAGCGGGAAGCTTCATAATGCAAATTTAAAAGATATTCTAACAAGTGCTGAAGCAGATGACTAAAGCTGCCAAGAATGCCAAGAATTACTCTTACTGGAAACACTGTACAGCACCATGCTACCAAATAAATGATCTACTTATGGTGACATGAATAATCTCCACCTTAAGGTTTATAGCTAAAAGCTGGTATGTAAGAAATAAAGCTGAACTAAACTCTCTTTCCGTTCAGTGTAACTTTCTGAGCAATTTTTATGGTTAATAAAAAGTAAAACCTAATCGCATGCTGTAGTTTTGCTCCAATATCATCAGATTCCCCACCGGCTGCCCCAGTGTAGGGCAGTGGCGAAACTCCACTCTCCATTTTCCATCCAACAGGAAAACGAGCTGGGACTGGCTCACCCAGTCATTCCAAACCCATGGGACAATTTGTTCCTCCCAAGGATCTTGACACCCACCTCACACGATCTCAAGCGATACCCACTGCCCCCTGGCGCTCCCTTGGAGCAACATGCATTTCAGCCTTAGGGTCGAATATGGGAAACGTTTCCCATACAATGACCAAGCCATTATCAAAATGGCTCAGGAGGTGATGGCACCGGCCTGTTTTATAGTTTTCCGCCCCTATAAGGGGTATTTCAATATCAGCTTCACCTGTGAAGCTGATGCTGCCTCTGCAGCAACGGTGCCCCTGGTCTTCCAGGATACATCTCTCCCAACAACATGCACCCAGCTCTCAGCAGACACCACCTTAGTTGTTCAGTTTGCTGGTTTGCCTACCCATCTTCTCCCTGAGATGCTCCACCAGGAGCTGATGGAAGGTTTGGCAACCTATGGCTAACCACATCTTGCAATTTGTGGTCATAAATGGGGCCACACGCCTCGCTGGGCCTCAGGCATATGTGTAAGTCCTAGGGAACATCCCCTGGCTGTTGATCAAGCCTTTTCCTGTTCCTGAGTAAGAAGGTATTGAAGAGGGTGGCTGTACCCCTCGTTACCCAGGGCGACCTCATCCACGTGGTAACCAAGCGCTAGGTAACGGCTCTTCCGCTTTGAATTCCTCCCCCAGTGCTTAAAATCACCTAGGCAGAACTGGTTAGTTTATCAAGAAATCTGTACAGAGATTGTTAAAATAAACCGATTGACCCAAAATTGAGTGGGAGTCAGCCTGATTGTTGGATTCCATGTAGTCAGAAAGGGATGAAGACTGCCCCATCAGCCTGAAATTGCTGATGGTTTCGATTCAGCTAATGCTATGATTGAAAAAATCAATTCCCCCTGAAATCATCGGGGATCATCCCAGATGGGCAGGTAATAGCATTGGACAAATTGATGAGGGTTTGGAGCTCCCTTCTGGAAGATTGGGTGTTGTGGCTGACACAACGCTCATGACTGAACGAACAGCCAGTGACTGGGCATGGGCGGGTTAAGCGTCCCAAACCCATTCCCAACCAATTGGGACTGCCCCTACGTGGGGTAGCCTTATGGGGATTCCAGATGCTTGTTTGGCTTAACGCCATCGCGCCAACTGTCAGAAACATATCCAAGCCTCAGTTCAGGTGTTCAAGGTTGAACTGACAGTGACTCGGCCTGCCGCTGTTATTTGATGTCAGTTCCCAGCTAATTTATCTGTTCCCCATTCCCAAACAATTCGCTGATTAGGTTGAACTTGCAGGACCTGATCCCAGCTTGTTTATTATCTAAATTGACCACTATTTAATCAGTCACATCGCACTGAGAAAATTGTTGGTTGATTTTTTTCTAATTTTTCAATAAAAAAGCTTTCCTAAAATTTTGTTTCATGTCAAAAAATAAACCGCCTTTTCCGTTATACCTCATGTACCTCTCAGGGCTAACAGCTGTACTCATCTGGTATTTTATTATGTGTCTATATGAGATTCTGGCTCACTTTCAGTAATAGTGAGATTTTTTTCCAGTTCCATATCCATCGAACCAGCAGCAGTGCCTTTGGCATTCTGGTTTGCTGTTTGGGTGCTCTGGCATCTGGGCTGGCAGGCAAGTCTAATTCTTACTCGCTGTTTGCATGACATAATTGACCAACCATTATTTTTTACCATTTCTGCCTTTCTTGTAGATATTGGTGCAGCAATGGCCCCTCCTTTTCAACTGAACCAGGTTGTGAAGAAGATTTTCCCTGTCCACAATAGTCCAGTTCCACTCAAAACTTTAAATCCACATCTCATAGTTTCCGCGGCTATTTTGCCCAAGTCAGTAGGATCTGACATCCCAGCTTGCAATGAGTTTACCCCCCATAAGAGCCTAGCAGTTTCCTGAGACCCCAATACCATCTCTTTGGTATCACTGGATTCATCCACAACTACTAATAAAGAGAACTTCGCTTACTTCTTATTACCCATGAAGATTAATGTTGGGTCCCATCATGTCTCCTTCAAGGCCCTGGTGGACACCGGAGCTGTGGGTAATTTTATGAGTGTAGAACTGGCCCAGAAATAGGAACTTGACCTGGATGCAGATTCTTTGGTTTTGGTTGCGTCATCAGCCTCCCAAACTTCATACCTGGTTTGCTGACCAGTCACATTTTCAAGACAACAAATCAGCTTCTGCAAATACTTTTTTGCTATGCCAAATTTGGTGTTTCCAGTGATCTTAGGAGTGGGATGGTGGCGCCAGCAACATGTCAAGATCCACCTGGAGTCTAACATGCTGTCATTTGTTAATGGTCAACTGGAGGGTAAATTCCCCCTAATTGACACTCTTAAGAAAGCTTAAGGTCGCAGTTCTATCACCACCCTAGTTACTTCCGCGGGCATTCTGGCCAATTTCCCCAAAAGCTTAATGCGCTATCAGAGAATCTTCAACATGGAAAAGGCAGATCGCCTGCCTAAACACACCAGGTATGATTGTGGGTTTTGAATGACCATGGAGTTGGTGAACATCAACTGTCTGTTGTATCCCCATACAGCGGAGGAAGAAGTTGCACTCAATACCTGGTTGAACGATATGTTGAGAAAGGTTGGATGTTCAAAGAGACCTCACCCATAGCCTCCCCCATCGTCTTCTCCAATAAAGTGGATGGTTCTCTTCACCTCTGCATGGATTACAGCCATTTAAATAAAATAACAGTTCATGATACCTACCCCCTGCCTTTAGAGCAGACAATAAGCCAAGCAATCGCCAAATCTTGGGTGTTTTCCAAGATGGATCTCGTCATTGCTTTTAACCAGATTTGGGTAATGAAAGGGCAAGAATGGTTAACAGCAATCTGGATGAAGTGAGGCATTTTTCAATTCCGCGTAATGATCTTTGGGCTGAAGAATGCTCCTGATATTTTTCAATGTATGATTGACAATGTACTGGGTGAACTCCGGTTTACCTGCACAGTTGCATATATTGATGACATTCTGGTTCACTCCCTGACTCCTGAACAACATGCTACTGACTTGGAAGCAGTTGTGGCTGCCTTGCATAAGGCAGGCTTGTTCGTCAAGCCTTCCGAGTGCAAGTTCTATAAGGAGGAGTTTACCTTCCTCAGGAACCTTGTCCTTAAAGATGGTTATGCAATCCCTCCCAATAAGTTGGATGCTATTCAGGAATGGCCAACACCGAATAGCCAGAAACAACTACAGAGTTTCTTGGGAACCACCATTTTCTTAAAAAAATTTCCCCAGCCCTTACCCAGCTTGTTGCCCCACTCCACCCCCTTACAGGGAAAAACGTACCATTTCACTGGTTTCCCAAATTCCAACAGGCGTTTGAATTTATTAAAGAGGTGTTTGTGTCCCCTCCCATTTTATTGCATGCTGATCTCACCAAGCTGCATATCATTGCATGTGACGCCTCGTCAGTAGCAGTGGGGGCAGTGTTGCTCCAGGAGCATGATGGCTTGGAACACCCAGTCGCCTATTTTTCCCAAAAGTTCACCTCTATGGAGCAGCCTTGGGCCATTTATGACAAGAAGTTGGCAGCCGTTGCATGGGCATTAACTCATTGGAGGTATCTGTTACAGGGTGCTTAACATGAGTTAACAGTCTGCACGGACCACCAGGCTCTCTTGTACTTTTGTAAACCTCAAAAATTGGCACATTGGCAAGCCTGAACATATCAGGACTTGTGCAGTTTTAACTTCAAATATAAAAACATAAAAAGTGCGCTCAACGTACTTCATAATTTTCTCAACCGCAGCCCCAACCATTGTTCCACGGATCTGGAGGAAGTGGATATTGTTATCATAAACCCTGCTGCCCAAATCCTGTCAATTGTCACCCCTGTTGTTTCTTCCATCGCTCTGGCCCCTGATGCTCTGTTAGTGGTTCAAGTCTTATCCATTCAATTGGCCTGCCCTGAGGGCGTGGAACTAGTCAAGAGTTATCTCACCAGAAGCATAAACACTCCCTATATTCATTGAAGGAGGGTCTTATTTATTTTTGGTCACGCGTTTGGGTACCTACCTCCTTCAGAACTAAGGTATTCCGTGCAAATCACGATCCCCCCACGATTGGTCATCCTGGTAACAAGAAATACATTGACTTAAGCAAGCGGACCTACAATTGGGCGGGTTTTACAAAAGTTCCATCCTGGATCGCCAACTGCGTTACTTGTTCTTGGGCTAAGTTGGACCACTCCGTTAGAAACAGTCTTTTACACCCCTTACAGCAGGCGGAGGGTCCATGGATGTCGGTGTCCATGGACTTTATCATCAAACTCCCCGCTCTAATGGGTTCACAGGCTGATGGTGGTGGATCATTTCACTAAATTTTCCCTCTTTATTCCTTGCACTTCCACAATTACGTTGGAGGAGACCGCCCACCTTTTTGTACGTCACATGTTCTCAATGTTTGTTCTCCCACAGGAGATCATCAGTGACTATGGTTCACAGTTCATGGAACAGTTTTAGAGTAAACTTCTATCTATCCTAAAAATATCCCCCTGCCATTCCACAGCATACCATCCCCAGTCCGATGGACAAACTGAGTGAGTTAACCAAGTCCTCAAGCAGTACCTGCGTTGCTATGCTGCAGCTGCACAGGACACCTGGTCCAAAGACCTTCCCCTCGCTCAATTCACTTATAACAATGGAACTCACGCGTCTATAGGGTTTTCGCCCTATGAAGCAACGTTGGGTTATAATCCTTCATTTTTGGTCGGACCTTGCTTGTGGCCTGAGGTCCAAGCTGCCGCGGATCACGCTGAACATATAAGGTCAACTCAATCCTTGGTGTGGGAACACATCACCAAAGCTATTGAAGACTACATGCAGTTTGCGGATTGTAAGTGGCTCACAGGTCACAATATAACAGTGGGCTCCTATATTCTGCTCAATACCTGCCATTTTTAAAATTAAGCTTCTTCCCATAAATTTGCAAGTAAGCGTTCAGGCCCCCGTTTGGTGGAAGAGGTCTTGGGTAATGGTGCGTTATGGTTGAAGCTTCCAGCTCACTGGAAACAGCATCCCATTTTCCATATTTCCCTCTGTCGCCTTTCAAGGGTACAGTTCTCACAGAACCTGATCCAATAATCATCAAGGATGCGGAAGAGGCTGAGGTGGAGAATATCCCGGCATTCTGCAAGTCCTGACAGTCCGTTCATATCTCATGGCTTGGAAAGGGTATCCAGCCTACTAGAACAGTTGGGTCAAGGCACGCGATTGTGAAAACTGCATGGAACTGGTCAAAGCGTTTCACAAATCCCACCTCTATGCTCTCTGCCCTCCCCAAAAAACTGCAATGGTAATGGCGATTGAGTTAACCTAAGCGCACAAAAATGTGGCCCTCATGCAGTTTTCCGGTGGTGGCGCCCTGCCTTTAAAAAAGGAAAGGGTAATGTAAGTCCTGGGGAACATCCCCTGGCCATTGATCAGGCCCTTTTCCCATTCCCAAGTAAGAAGGTATCAAAGAGGGTGGCTGTACCCCTTGTTACCCAGGGCGACCTTTCCCATGTGGTAGATGAGCGCTGGGTAGCAGCTTTTCTGCTTCAAATTCCTTTCCCAGTGCCCACACTCACCTCAGAAGAACTGGTACAGTTAATTGGGGAAATCTGCACTGAGATTGCTGAAATGAAACTTATATGCTAAAATTGAGTGGGAGTCAGCCTGATAGTCAGATTCCATGTAGTTGGAAAAGGAATGAAGACTGTCCCATTGGCCAGAATTGCCGATTGTTTTGATTTGGTTAATGCTATGATCAAAAAAATCAACCCTTCTTGAAATTGTCAGGGATCATCCCCAACAGGCAGGTAATAACATCGGACACCATCAATGAGGGTTCAAAGCTCCCTTCCAGCAGATTGGGCATTATGGCCGATGCAACACTCTTGACTGGACAAACAGCTCAGCAACTGAGAATAAGCGGGTTGGGTGTCCCAAACCCATTCCCAACCAATTGGGACCGCCCCTATGTGGGGTGGTCTTGGGGGATTCCCGCTGCTTGTTGGGCCAAACGCCGTTGTGCTAACCATCAGAATTGTATCTGAGCCTCGGTCCAGATGTTTGAAGTTGAACTGATAGCTAAACGGCCTGCTGCCAAATTCTTTGATGTCAGAACCCAGCTTAATTATCTTTACCCATTCTTAAACAATTCACCAGTTAGGTTGAACTTGCGGGACCCAATCCCAGTTTGTTTCCTCTCTAAATCAACCACTAGCTAAATCAGTCACATTGCACTGAGAAAATTGTTGGTCAATTTTTCTTTCCTAATTTTTCCATTAAAAAACCTTTCCTAAAATTTTATTTCCATGTCAAAAAAAACCGCCTTTTCCGCTGACCCTCATGCATGCCTCAGGGTTAATGACCGTATTCATCTGGTATTTTATTATGTGCTTATATGAGATTCTAGCTCACCGGCAGTTCTTGGTGAGATTCTTTTCCAGTTCCATATCTTTCCAACCAGCAGCAGTGCCTTTGAAATTCTGGTTTGCCATTTGGGTGCTCTGGCATCTGGGCTGGCAGGCCAGTTTAATTCTTACTTTCTGTTTGCCTAACAATATGCCATGATTATCCCTGAAATGAACAAAATTGTCCATCAATTCCCTCTCATGCTGCTATCTCATCTGCCTCTGACCATCCATTCTGGGCCCACATCAAGGGTGGATGGACGATTTGTCCATCCTGTTTTTAGTTGACCACTTGAAATACAAGTGCTCATATCTAGCAGTTTCTGATGACACTGATGGTTTGTTCAATGGCCACCAATCTGCCGCCCACCCCACGCCAATTCCAGCATGGGGTACGATCCTACTTCCCCCTCTCCCAAAGCCTGTTGCTGCAGCTGCACCTGCAGCCACCAATCTGCCTCCACCATGCCCCAGTGACACGCATGAATCTTCCAATAAAGTGCAAGATTGGATCCCAGTATGATCCCATGCAACATCCAATAAATCAACCATTTTTCAACTATACTCTGATTCTGCAATTCAATATTCCCAAGAAATCCATGGAAGTTTTTGGATGAAATTCTTGAATCAGGTAATATCATCAAAAAACCATTGCTGCAAGTCGACCAGTACTGCAATGCAAAATGTGATGCAGAATTCCTTCATCGTTTATATGTCCCAAAGCCAAACACTGAACCATTCCAGAGCGACCACCAGCTTGCAGTAGAAGCAGCCGCCACATCAAATTGCTGCCCCCTCCGCAAAGCTGTCGCTAAATCAGTGGAAGCACTTGCAGGAGGAATCCCACCTTCTGTTATCCCTGAAAATTGTACTTCAAAAAGTAAGATTAACGTAAATCAACTTCACAAAAATGTCACCAAAGCTATCCAGAACGTGGTAATTGTAGCACAAAATCTGAAAGTTAAGATCGCCTGAACCAACATTGCAACGTTTGTGAAATTACCAGATGCCTAAATTAAAGCTGAAAAGGCTTTAGCCATATATTACAGCCGTTTTTATGGTTGGCAATTACTTAGGAGTACTAATCATCAGTGGTATCAAACCACATACTGCCGATGTCCCAACGCCCTTTCTATCTGCCTTGACACGCACCCTACTCTGGGATGAGGAAGCTGCTGCCAAAGATGAGCCACTCGATCCCCCCTCCCCTTCCGCCATGGAGGGATAAGGGGTCTCTAATGCCCACCTGGTTGGTTGTTTGGTTCATTGTGATTCATTCAATCGCTCATTTGGGTGTTTTGTTTGTAATAATTAGTTACGTTATTTTAGTTTAAGTTTAAAGTTTGGTAATGTCCAACTCATGGTCAGCTTACCTTGGTTAAATAAGAGATAAAGCCGATTCCCCATCAGTAAGGTATTTCCCAACAAGTCTTTCTACGTGGAGCTTATCCTCATTGGAAAATCCAAACGGCTTTCCATGCTTCAACACTTACCCAATTGAAAGGTGAAAGTCTTCTGGGGGTCAACCCAATACTGTTAAAGGGGGATCCTGAATTTGAGGTGGAGGAGTTATTGGATGAATGCAGAGTCAAGCGCGTATTTAGTATCTGGTAACCTGTAAAGGGTATCTGATTACAAGAACAGCTGGATCCCTGCTCAGGACTGTACCAACTGCTTTAAATTGATTGAAACTTCTACAGCTAAAAACCCAATGCATTTGTGCCCTCACCTCCCAAACCTATGGGCATTTGGGACATCAAAATCTTTTTTGCCGCACAAAATCTAAGCGTTGGTACAAGCCCTGGAAAGGTGAGTAATCCCTGTCCTTCTAGTAAAAGGTAATGTAAGGGTCCCGCCAAGGCCATTATGGTGGGCAGGATGTGCATCCTTTACAATCAAAAAGGGAAAATCCCCCAAACACTACTTTTGGAGAAAAGCAGACTTGGGGAACACCCTTTGATGGGCGTTGGGTGGCTGATGCCCCCTAGACTGAGTCCACCTCAACCCAGAATTTTGGTTATTCTAATTCATAATTATCATTGATGTCATGGTTAGAAAATGACATCATCCTTGGGACCAACGTGAGTGACAAGGCTGCATATAGGGAGTCCAAGAAGGTGAAGTTAGAAGGCCTCCCTGACCTCAAGCATACCATAAACCAACGCTGGGTGAAGTCAAAATATGCCCAAGTTGATCTTATAAATTCAAGAAAAGTTTGGACCTGTATTAGAGCATGAGCGTTAAAGCTATCTAGCTTTGTTATGAATAAAAACAGTTCTCTTTGGTTTTTAGGTGAACGGGGTCTCAAAATCCAGTCAGTTTTTGCACTTTCCAGCTCAGGTTGGCCACTTTTGCAATCAATTACCTGAGTTTGATCGTTTACCAAATACATCATCTTGTCTGATGGAAGCATGCACCTATTGGTGCGTCTCAGCTAAGACCCGCTTCCTCCAATTGATTGTTTGCCCAAAATCCTTTCTTAATTCCTCACGTTGAGACCAATCTTTCCTGTTGGTCAACTTCTTCCCTAGTAATAAACCCTTTGGTAGTACATCCTTTTTCTTTTAAAATTATGTTATATTGGACAATCCTGTTCGCAGACCTCTTTGAGGAGGTCTCATGAAACATTAACCATTTACTTTTATCTATCTTAAAGTTATTTGCTCATGCCCCGTTGGGCCGTCCGGGTTCCCTCCAGCCTAGGGCGCCCATACATTACCCTTCTGAGCCTCGTGTGCATCCCTTTTGGTTAATTCTCACATGGATCACCCTTTCCTACCTAAGTTACTCGAGCTCAAGCACCCTCTGCGGGACTTTAGTAACTTTTGTACTATTGACTAGTTCCCTGTCGTTGTCCCTTTGCACAATGCACTACCACGCTGGAACAGGAGAGCTATAAACACTCTCCTTACAATTGAACCACCAAGGAATATATGCCAAGATTGAGAGTGTGTGATAAGAAATTCATAAGGAGATCAGAGGATAGCTATTGTTCCTGAAAGTGGTGTAATCACTGAGCTATATTGAGAAAAAAATCCCCAATTATCCAAATCAATCTTCCTGCAGTTGCTACAATCAAGTTTAATTTTACAAAATGAGATAACCTCTAAGATCAGAGCAAAAATGTCGCTCCCTCAATAATTGCTAAAGATCTCAATTTAAAATTGTTGTATAATATATCTGATATTTAATAATTCAAGGACTCCAGAGATTAGAATACTAATCAATGATTCTACATAAATTCTTTGCTTCCTTAAGAGCTATTTATCCACCCAAAATCCATAGAATTGCTAAAAAAAACCCTCCCACCTCCCCATAACAGAATTAAAAGCATGAAACTCTGGCCATAGTAGAAAAAAATTGCAATTTCACTTATAGAGTATAACTTTAGAATAAAAATTACTTGGGGATTTATTAAATTTTAAAAATTCTGCCACCTCTAACAAATTGCCACAACCTATTAAAGCCATCACCATTAGGGTTCACTGATAAAAGTGCTCACGTCTTAGTGTTCTCAGTGTTAGTGTATCTCAATGGGGATATTTGAGGGCCCCACCTTAAAGTGTTTTCATACAATCACTATTTCAAGAGTATATTGATGCTGATCCTCACCCTAAATTTGCTTTTAGAATTCCAATTTAATCCTCTGTATCCAAGAATATGCCATAGAAAAAACTGTGGCAGATTGGAGCGTCAAAAAAGATACTAGCATAATTGGAATTGAAGGTATGGAAAATGAACCCTATTATCAAGTGTGAGCCCAGGCCAACTCCAATTTTAAGCAAAAACCCATCCAGGAAATTTTATTCAGCTGCCCAACCAAACTAACAAGCCTCACTCAGTGCAAAAGACTTGGGCAAAATTACTATTAATTCCTAGATTATTGATCATAATGGGGCTGATGACCATAGATCAGTATTTCCTTAAACTATCTCCATGAAGATCCTATTTGTGAATAATCAGAAAATCAATGCCATGCGTAATATGGATGCTTTCATGGGTATTGGAGTATCTTCAATGGAAGCCAAGTATTTTCTTGGCACGTTATATGCTGACACAAACTAACATGATTAGAGATCAAAATGATTTATGAAAATCAAAATCCCCTTTATAGGCTAAAAAAGGCCTTAAATTCCTGTTGACAGAGGCTGTTATATCCCCCATGACCACCAATATATCTACCAGCTGGTCAGAATGACATCAGATGACCTGAAAGTATACTTGTCAGTCCAGATGACTATGCACATAATGAAGCAGATGATGCCTCAGAGATACTTCCTTTTTATCCCCTTGGGGTTGACTTTTAACTTTAAGTATGTTACCAAAAACGTCCAAAAAGAGTTTCCATTGATTGTACAAAGCTAAGCAATACCAATTCTCAGCCTTAAAGTTCTCTTGACTGATGCCAAAGTTTAAAAATGGGCTTAAAGCTGTAAACTAGCGGAAAGGTTAATCACACTAAAAAGAAGGTGAAATAGACTAATTTATTGAGTTAAAAAACATCAATATTTATAGGGCTTGTGGGGACGTGGTGCCTCAGGGACCTTCATGACTCAGTACAATAAGGATCTTTCACTGCTTTCCAGATTGACCACCTGGTCAGCACCATATTGATCTGCATCATCCTCAAGACTGCACCGTGAAGCTGTGCATCTCGAGATTTTGAAAGCAGTATGAGATTCCTGAAGGTGTCATCGTCAATTTTCATTCATGTGATGTTTTCTGATCAAATCTCTTATTGGTGCCTTCAGGGTAATGTTCTGTTTGCACTGGCTTGAGAGTTGATCTAATGAAGATCATTTCAGGAGAAGGATTTTCAACTTGTTCATCATATTGAATTCTGACAACGCCTCCCTCAAGATTTTGCCAGAAGGGGTATAGGGCAGTAGGAATAAGCCATATACTTGGTTCACAATGTACCCTATTTGATGTCATCTATAGATTACTCTGAGTTCACCTTATGAATGACCTTATAAGGTTCAGACCAAAGAACGTCTCACTTGTTCTGTCAACCTCCGGGTTGATGATGATAAAAGAGAATGGGGTTAACCTAATTGAAATTTGAGAAAGAAGGGTCAACAAAAATTAAATTTCAGATCTCTTCCTTTCTGTGGTAGTGAAAATTCCATGAGTGGCTAGGGCTTGAAGCTGGAAGTTTTCATTGGCTAAGGCCCTCAGGATTAAATCTGAGCTTTCAGGTATTAAGTTATTGAGCAGGTGCTGGATGCTACTTGTTAGGCAGAAGCACACCCTTATAGAGCTTCAAAGGGGAAAATCTTGATAAATTAATGGTATTTTATTTGGTAAACAAAAAAGCGCTGGTTAAATAATGATTCCAGTGATCAGGGTCTGAAACAGTTATCTTCTGAAAAATTGAGATGAGAATTCCAAATGCACACTCCACCGCCCCAATGGTCAATGGGCTGTAAGGGGTAGTGAAACTCTGGATAGTTCCAAAAAAGCGAGTTCTTGGACTACCTGAGAGATGAAATCTAACTCATTCTTGAAAAGTAAAATTTGTTGGCATCCATGCTGGGTTTGAAACGGATCAGTAAAGATGTAATGCCAAGGCCTTAGCAATGGCAGTGGGGACATAAATTCACTTCAACCCATTAGGTCAAATGATCCACAGCTAGGAGTATATAATTATGGCCATTCATCCTGGTGGGAATAGCGCCTACAACATCAATGCTAATGACATTGAAGGGACCCAATGGGGCAACAACTGATTGCTGATATTGGGGACTGGATCAACCTTGGGATTGGCAAGTTGGCAGCTTCCAGGACCTCTTGGATAGTTTCTACCATTCAGTTCCAGTAACATCATGTCTTTAACCACCCTTGAGCCTTCTTTAATGCCCCATGTCCCCCAGTCTCATACTCTTTAAAGATATTATCTTTCGTGATAAGGGCAGTTGTAGGGGAGAAATCTCTTATTGACCTTCTTATATAGCATTTCACCTTTATCTGAGTTTCACAGGTCGTTTTCTTTGTTTGTCTTGTCTATTGGGAGTTATTAACTCCTAGAGTTCTGGACAGCCAATTAGATTAAGAAGTTGGTCCTCCTAGGGAACAAGGTGGCCAATACCACCATCATAGAGAGACCTTATAATTCTGGTGAAATGCTCCTGAACAATGGATAATAGTTCAAATCTTTAACTATGCATCCTTAGGGGCCATCTGACTAACAAGCCATCCAGGTATTTCATTTTCTTCAGCCATCAAAGCGAGAAATGCCCAGTGATGATAGGAAGTGGGCGCCATAGAGATATGGCCAAAAATGCTTGCTCCCTAACAAGACAACCAGGCATTCCTGTTTGTTAACGCTATAGTTCTGTTCAGGCTTGCTTAAGCTCTTGCTGAAATAAGCTACAGGGTAATTGACCTGATTTTCATCGTGCTGGTCTAGGATGGTCCCAAAGGCAGCATCACTTGCATCTGTGATAGCAAGAAAGGTTGATCAAAACGCGGATGGACTAAAATGGGTTTATTGCAAAGAGCGGTCTTCACCGCATTGAAAGCCTGTTCTTGTTCTGGCTGCAATTAAAAGGCAAATTCTTCTGATGAAGGTAAATAGGGGCTAGGCCAGGTTGGCAAACAAAGGGATGAACTAATGATAATAGCCCACCATGCCAAGGTAAGCCTTAATATACCTCAGTCTCTGGGGGCGCACCTTTTTAATGGTGTCAACTTAGTGGAAAAATTGGATGCCATCTTTTGATACCTTATGTCCAAGGAACCTCATTTTGGACTGGAAGAAGGAGCACTTCTAGGGCTTGGGTTTTATTGAAGCCTTCCTAAGACGATTAAAGACTTCCCCAAAAATGCTCCACATGACTATTGAAAGTTTGTATGAAGAAATTGATATTGTCAAGGTATACAAGGACACAATATAACTTCAAGTCTCCAAGGATCCCATCCGTGGTGCGTTGGAAGGTGACCAGCGTGTGACAAAGGCCTTGTGGCATCCTTGTAAATTTGTATAGCCCTCCTTTGGGTATGAGAGCACATATATCTCCTCTTCTGGAGTGAGCTCCATTTGCAATATCCGCTAGCAAGATCCCTTGCAAAAAGTATCTGGATCTGGTGAGCAAGCAGAGAGAGTCATCAACTTTATGGCAAAGGATAACTGTCTTTCTTGGTGATGAAGTTGAGCTGGCGGTAGTCTATCACCATCCAATGACTTCCACTCATATTATGAACAAATAGAAGGGATCCTAAGGGCTGTGTGAAGGCACCAATAGTCCAGCTTTGAGTATTTGTGTGAGTTCTACTGCCACCTAAGATTCTACAACCTAACTCTTTTGGTAAAATCAGAACCAAAAGGGGGAGCGTCCCCAGTATTCACATGATGTAGAACCCCACTTATTTTTCTGACATCATAGGTCAAGGCCAAAAAAGGCTTTATATTCCGCTAATAAATCTTAACCTTTGCGCCGTTGTATTTCAGTGAGCTCTTTTTTGATACAGGTTTTTACTAGAGCCACTGATGACGGCGTCTCCAATCCAAAATTCCTCATACTTTCAAAGCTGCGGAGATAGTCAACAGCCTCTAATGGTAGAGGCGAACATATGCATTTAGGATTATTATGGCCCAATACCCTAGGTTTGTCAGTAAGGTTAGCTAACAACACGAATATGGATCTGGCATAGGTGAGAACCATAATCCCCAGACAGGCCATAACCTCATTAGCAGATGGGCTATTGTTGGGATTTTTGCCCATATTTCCAGCCTGCTAGATTACCTGGTATCGCTAGGGGAAAAATTCTCTAAGGCGAAGTGAATTGGAAATCGGTTGACCCAAATTTTGGAGGAACTATGTTTGGGGGATTTTAGGATATTTATCTGGTCATAGCCATTGGGGATCAATCCAGATGAATACCTAATATCTCATCGGGTGGAGCAGCTGACGAAATAAGGGCATCTGATAGTAATTAACTATCCGGTTTACCAATTGGGATTGGTCAGGTTTCATCACCAACTGATTGGGAATGTTTAATGAGTTGCGAGGCAAGTGATGCCGCCTGCAACTAGCAAATCAATTGGTTGCTAGCCAATTATGGATGATTCGCTTGGATCAAGAGGAAAACGTTAAGGGTATGTTTTCAACTCTTTCGTTTGAGGTCTTGAGGATGTCTAACATCAGAATCCTAGTCAGGATGGGGAAGACCATTGCTGCTGAGATGAGGAAGGGTGATTCAATGGCAACAGCTACCATTTCATCGAAGAGGTGTCAACTGAGGGTTAGACAGCTGAATCCCCTATAAATTCCCTAGAATTCACTATAAAAAAGAGGACTCAAGTAGAAAACAATAGTAGAATTACACTGAAAAATACTCACTTATTGACACAAGTTTATGGTCACGAAAGAACTAATAAAGAACCTTATTAGTTTGATTGTAGATTTGGTAATAGTTGGACTAATAGCATCTAGCGTGATGATTCCATCTCAAGGATATTATTGCAGAAGGCAATAATTGGTAGACTCTCAAAGAAGAGTAGAGATCCAAGCGGGGATCTAGAGATTAAGGGAACCATGGCTAAGGGATTGCTGCCGACTGTGTTGGGCCAAAGGGGACTGTCATCAGAGGATCTTAACGAAGATTAAGTGGACAGGACTATAGGGAACATTTCCCTAAGTGTGCGATATTCAGTATTATCAGAAATACTGGCTGAAGCGTTGGGCCTGAAGATAATTCTAACTTGACTATGGATAATAGTCATCATACTATTGGATTATATATATTCTTACAACGCGAGGTGCATGAGGAAACTGAACCTGTGCAGTAGAAATATTACTAGGGTTGACCTCCAATAATCAACTCCTAAGAGTAAAATTTTTACAAGTTGGTGCTCACTACAGGGGTAGTTGAGTAGAAGAATTTATCTAGAATGTTGTACAAATATGAGATGCGTAGGTTGTGGACTGAGATTGTCACAGTGAACCAGAACGCCTTAAACTCTGCGGACCACTGGGAGTTTGTGGCCTTGGAGGAACATGTAACTAAGGTGGATGAAGGAGTTGACAACGTAGCCAACTTAGGGAATAAGTTACTTGGCAAAGTAAACTTGTTAAAGAAGAAAGAAGGAGACCTCGTCTGAGAGATCCTATTTCAGAAAATGGAACGTGAAGCGGATCACATTTGTTTGAGAAAATTAGGTGCAGACATTGAGAAGCTATTAAAAGAAGTAGAGAAATTAAAAGCACACAGAAGTGCAAGTGAGTCTGATGTGGCCAATGATGTCAAAGAAGGAAGTCTTTGAACAATACTTGGGAAAATGAATACCCCAAGAAATATGCCACCCGCATTCAATGCTATTTTGGAGATGTCACCTGATGACACTTTGCAAGTAAACTGAAAGCTGAACCAAGAGAGTTGGCCCAAACTGACTTAGAGGAATTTAGGGCAACCTCTAAATTGCCTACATTCCATCAGGATAACGCTCCAGCATTTTTCTGACTATTTGACATGAGATGAATGGATATGGGGATCATCAGAAGGCGTTGACAGTCATGAACTGCTTAAACACAGATTGCCAGAATCTGGTGTTACCCCACCTAGAGGGGGACAGCTGGTCTTATGCTGAGGCTAAGGCAGCAATAATGAAGGAATTTGGTAGTCCAACCCGCATGTCAAAATGCACACAAGACTTTATGGGAATTCAATTCTGTAAAGATGAGTCTCTTGCAAGCTTCACAGATTGATTCTACCAGGAATCACAGATCCTGGCTGGAGCAAAGGTGTTAGATGACTTTGATGCAAGAATCGCCTTGAAAGAGGCCCTTTGGCCCTATTGCAATTTGCATTGAATGATGTCTACTTTATTTGTGACTGAGATAACTACCTCGCAAATGGTAGACAATTTAAAGGTTTTGGGAGCAACGTTTGATGCTCCTAATAGAAGCTTCAAGTCAAATCCAGTCCAAAGTTCGAATCCCACAAAGGGAGGCGAAGGAGCAAAGAAGACTTTTAACCAAACTGTGCCAGAGAATAAGCCTGAGGATTACAATAAGTTAAACAAGAAGGAAAAGGTCTGCTTTCATTGTGGCGAGAAAGGGCATTTTGCTGCACACTGCAAAAAGCTGAAGGATCAAGTTAATATGGTCCAGGCTAAGGAGATAGCAGCCACCAATGATTCAGGAAAAGGTCCCGCTGTCTAGACAAGGAACAGTTAGGACGGTGGAGAAACCTGTTCCACCCGATGTTATGAATGAAGAAATAGATATTAGCGATTTGTTCGTGGATGATGAGCAGGATCCAATATATCAAGTGGTCAGCATGGACATAAATGCCATGACCAGAGCCAGGGCGAAGAAGATCGACCCCAAGATAGTTCAGGAGGTTTCCCAGCCATACGCCTGACAACTGGTGGAGAAGATTTGGACCACCAAAATTCCTGATGAGTTAACTGATATCCAGTTAGATGAGGCCAACCTGTTGATTCCCCTTGGCACAATAAAGGAATCATTTTCTGAATTATCACCGCAGATAATTAATACCTTAGATTCGGCTAATAACGCCACAATTCACTCAGTAAATACCCTACTACAACACTCTGAGTGTACGTATATAGATATTTAAGTGAATTGAGTGAGGGTACGGGCAATAGTTGACAGCGGAGCGCCCATCAACATTGTGTTGACCAAGCTGGTAAAGAAGATGAAGATCTCTAGACTTGGAACACAAGAGGGAGTATGGGACAGATGGGACAAACACCACCATTTCCTGTGGTGCGTATAGTGTGCTGCCACTACAATTCAGGTCATTAGTGGTATCCGCGCCAGCAATAGTTTTGGTAAATCAAAACTATGATATCCTGATCAGAACCGAGTTTCTGTGGAATATGGAGTTAAAATGTAACTTTGAGGATAATACGTTAACCATCCTGGGTCAGACGTTACCATTAGTATATCAAAAAAATGGTGAAGTTCCATTGAACTGGAGAAATAACTTCATCAACTCGATACACAATGACAGCATTGTACTGATTCAGTACCTATTAGTTGGTAGAAAGCGACGGGAGATGCCAGCCAAAATCCTAGAAACTGGGGAATTCCTTTGTGGATCAAAAAGGAAGAAACCATACTTGCCAGATCGCAGATGATAGTTGACACAGGGTTGACTCTAGAGATTCTGGAGTTGTTTTATGGAGAAGTTGGAAGCCCCTGGATGAAGTCCAGAGTGGAGCCTTGGGTGGCTCCTGGGATAATTATGCCAGGCCATGGAGAAATACGAGTTCTCTTGGCAAATTTAAGCGAAAAACTGATGAAGATTAAGAAAAATTAAATCATTGCATTTATTTATATAATCCTGATGGCAGAATTGAGATGATTCCATGATTTTGGATCTCTTGAGGAAAAGGGATTGCCAGCCAGAGTGGCCAAAAGTATCAACTTGTTAGTTGATTGAGAGCAGCTTGCAGATCTGCTGGAAGGGCAGAAGGAGGAGGTGCTCATTTTATCTGAGAGATATCAGGAAATATTCATGCAGGATGATCACAATTTGGGATGCACACAAGGCATTTTCACAAAGTCAACACCGGAGAAAATTTACCAATAAGAATGAGACTGATCTGAAGATCAAAAGCTGCTGAAGCGGTAGTGGAAGATGAGATCAGCAAACTAGTAAAGCATGGGCTTCTAGTTCCATCATCAAGTCCCTGGGCAAGCCCAATTTTGATCGTAAAGAAAAAAGATGGATCAAATTGGGTAGTGATTGACTATTGGAGGCTGAATAAAATTATGAAGAAGGATTCGTATCCCCTACTAAGGATCAACAATGTGCTAGACTGATTAGGAGAAGCGAAGTATTTCTCTGCGATGGACCTAATCTCGGGATACTGGCAGATCATCTTGCCAGCAGAAGACCAGGAAAAATGTGCGATTATCACCGCACAGGGGTTATACCAGCCAACTAGGATGCTCCAGGGTCTTTGTAATGCGCTCACAATGTTCCAGAGGGCCATGGATGATATTAAGTGACCTGAAGTTGTTGTGCATCTTGGTATATCTGAATGATATAAAAATGTTCAGTAGGACGTTTGCTGATCACCTTCAGCACTTGGAGGAAGTGTTTAAGAGACTGTCCGCAGCTAACCTGAAGATCAAGCCACAGAAGTGCCACTTCTTCAAGAAGGAGCTTGAATACCTGGGATTTGTGATCAACGCAAATAGATTGCAGTCGCAACCCCAGAAGATAGCAGCTATTGAAAAGTTGGCTGTGCCAGAGAGTGTCTGAGACATCCAAGTATTCCTTGGGATGGTCAGATACTATAGAAGATTTTTTGGGACTTTTCCCAAATAGCTGAGCCCTTATTTCATTTATTAAAGGATCAAAAAAGGATTCATATGGAATGAAGAGGCTCAGGACTCCATAGATGATTTTTATGCTGGTATCTGATAAATTTCGCCAATTCTGAAATATCTGAATTTTGATCAGGAGTTTATCATTTAAACTGATGCTTCATTGATGGCAATCAGCGCCATACTGAGCCAAGTAGATGAACTTGGGGACGAACATCCGGTGGCATATGTGAGCTGGATACTCTCTGCCGCAGAGAGGAATTACACTGTAACTGAGCATGAATGCCTTGCAGTCATTTATGCCTGTAAACAGTTTCAGGTGTATGTCCATGGAATGCACTTTAAGGTGGTGACGGACCACTCTTCATTGCGTTGGCTGCACAATCTGAGGGAACCTGAAGGATGACTGGGCCAATGGGCACTCAAACTTCAGGCTTATGATTATGAGACAGTCCACTGAGCGGGGGCTTCTCATCAGAAAATGGATGGCTTATCGCAGTTACCAATGGTCCAGTTGGTATATCCACAGGCGGATGAGCTATTCCAGAGAATGGTCAAAGGAAGAATTGAGGATGAGCCTCAAGAAATCCAAGGTGTGCTTCAAAAAGTGATGGAAAACACTGAGACCATGGATGGACAAGTATTTAAGACAATAAACAGGAAATGGCTATTATTCCAAAACTGTTGGAGAGAGCAGCGATCATTCTAGCCACTCATAAGGTTGTTGGGCACGGAGGCCTGAGTAAAATGACTGACCATATTTGCCAGTATTATTACTGGGAATTGATTAATTATAATGTCGCAGACCATCTGGCTTGTTGCGTGGAATGCCAACTGCATAAACCACCTAAGAATACAACTGAATACCAACTAATCCAACCTGGATTTGCATGGCACATGGTGTCTATTGACATGATAGGACCGTTGGTGATGAGTACAGGAGGAGTGAAATACATCATAGTGGCCATTGATCATCTGACAAGATGGGTTGAAACGAAAGCATTAACCCAAGTTGATGCTACCAGTACTGCGAGATTCATCCTGGATCAAGTAGTATACCGGCATGGGTGTCCACAAGTTATACTGAGTGATAATGGGACCAACTTCACATCCCATGTGATCCTGAGGCTAAACAAAATAATGGGGATCTGGGGAGTTGTGTCAGTACCATATCAGCCAGAGATGAACGGACTGGTAGAATGGGTCAATGGGACACTGGCCACAATGCTGAGGAAGCTAGTCGCAGGGAGAACTTCCATGTGGGGAACGTACCTGAGTTTGGTGACGTTCGCCTACAACATCAGTCATCATACGGCGATGGGAAAGATGCCATTTGAATTACTTTATGGGAGGAAGGCCGCATTACCACCAATATTATATTTGGTAGTAGAACCTACGTCAGGGATGAGTACTGAACAATACCTGAACTGACTGATGAGTATCCTGATTGATATGCAATCGCAAGCATTTGATACTACCTTAAAGAAAAGGATACAAGCAAAATTGACAGATGATAAAAACTGACCGCCATTAGAAGAATATCGAATAGGAGAAAGAGTTGCCTATTGCAATATGCATGGTTTTGGATGAAGAAACAAGTTGGATGCATTATGGTCAGGTCCATTTGAAAGTAATCACCAAGATGGCAACTGATGCTTATTCCATCAAGAATCTCTTGGATGGAAGAGTAGTAAATCGAGTCCACACTAAATATTTAAAGTGATGGATCAAAAAAAAAATAAAAAATGTTTCCAAAGGACTGATGAACCATTAAGTTGGTCATGTCCTAATGATTAGGTCAAGTCCAAAAAAAGGACCTCTGAACCAATCTAGATGGTTAAGTCTGAAAAAAGGACCTCTGAACCATAGAAAACTGGTAGGTTTAAGTGCCCAGGATCCAGTTTGGGGGAAAGATGGACCTCTGAACTGAAACAAGGTCAAGTCCCATAGGAAAAAAAATTTTGATAAAAGATATTGGGAAAAATATATATAATATATATATAAAGCGTAGATAAAAAAAAGCCAATATATTTTTATAAAATTTTTATTTTTATTGGTTGTCCTCAGTGCGGGGATGATTCCGCCTATGTCACCTCTTGGGGAGGGAGGATGGATTGCAGTAGGGAGGAATAGCCTGTCAAAATTGATAAAAAAAATTGATATGCAATCAGACACTTGCAAGGGCGAAGTCCTACAAAACCACGTTCATTGAGCTGACGCTGAGCCCTGAGAGAACGTGACTAGGGGAAGAGAAATAGATATGTCAGAAGATGCCAATTGTGAAACCCCAGAGCGGGGTGGAAAACAGCAATAAAGGAAGAGGCAATCAGCAAATAACCCCAAGTAATCCTGATAAGGCACCGGCGCCAGAAGATTTGTCTTGAGTGCCTGCTGATGGGCCTCATCAAGAACACTGGACATGTGAGCTGGCAGCGAAGAAGGAATACTTGAGGGAGGTTGTCAAATCATACCCCCAATTAGCGCCATCAACGGAAGATAGCGATGGGAAGCTCCAGAGAAGAGGTAGTCATGTAGAAGCTTCATCGACCAACTTTGAAGAATTTGGCTGGCAAAGTGGAGAGCATAAGCGCAGTATCCCAATCCAGAAGGTTGTCCAGATCTGAGGGATTTAGCACTAATGACAATGCCTCAGTGACTTGCATTCGAAGTTCAGCATAGGGGAGCTCGGTATGAATGCTGTTCCTGATTAGGAACTCAGGGAACAAATCTGACCCAGCCAGGAACGAACAATATAGAGCAGTCAGCATAACCTCCAGAGCATCAATGATGATGTTTGGAGCCTCAGTGAAAGGAGCCAAATCCAGAAGGGTTATGAAGTCCAACTTGGGGATCAACTGTATGGGAAGAGTCAGCCAAGAGTTATTCAAAACGTTAGCACGCCTGGTTTTGATGAGATTGGATACCATTTCTGGTAACTTGACGGAAGGACTAGCTGCTTGCGCCAGGCTAGGCATATGAGTCCTGGAGGGACCATAGAAGAGGGTCCACCAAGCATCCTGACTCATTCGCTGGAAGAGGCGGAGGTCCAAATTTGATATACTGTTAAGAAGCTGTTGGTAGCAAGATTCCGAGTTCAACATATGAGCAGGACTAGAGGGGGAATTTCAAACTGATATAGAATTTGACATTATGCACCCTACACTCCATTAGGCTCCAATTTCAGGAAAATAATTTCAATATAATTAATGAAATAAGCTTTCCAAGGGAAGAATGACTTACAGCCAAGAGGTTATGAGCGAAATAATGAAGGCGAATATAAATAAGTATTCTTAATTAAGCCGCGAGACAAATATTGACATCAAGAGTCTCCTGTCTAGGATGAGGAGAGAATCAGGAATTCTAGGATGCCAGACTGAGAAACCTGAATATGACAGCGGGTCATATACCCTGATGGGGGAAAACTGGATCCTGGTAAAAAGGTCATCATGAGTAAATCAATCAGCCTGGCATGACAAGAGGTCGTGGGGACTGCGCTCTGAGTAGGCGGTAGCGAGGAGGAAGAGGAGGAATGCCATATGCTGAAGGTCGTCCTGAGCAGTGTTGAGTATTGATGAAGTACTCCACTTAAACCAATGAAGTATTCAACCTGGTTTTTGAAGCGGTGTTTCCATGCCCAGTCCTTTTCTCGCTGGAAATCTAGGCAAGAGGGGGATGTGTTGGGATTTTTGCCCATATTCCCAGCCTGCTAGATTACCTGGTATCACTAGGGGAAAAATTCCCTGAGGTGAAGTGAATTGAAATCGGTTGACCCAAATTTTGGAGGAACTATATTTGGGGGATTTTAGGATATTTATCTGGTCATATCCATTGGGTATCAATCCAGATGAATACTTAATATCTCTTTGGGTGGAGCGGCTGACGAAATAAGGGCATCTGATAGTAATTTACTATCAGGTGTACTGATTAAAATCAGTTGGGTTTCATCACCGACTGATTAGGAATGGTTACTGAGTTGTGAGGCGAGTGATGCCGCCTGCAACTAGCAAATCAATTGGTTGCTAGCCAATTATGGATGATTCGCTTGGATCAAGAGGAAAACGTTAAGGGTATGTTTTCAACTCTTTCGTTTGAGGTCTTGAGGATGTCTAACATCAGAATCCTAGTCAGTATGGGGAAGACCATTGCTGCTGAGATGAGGAAGGGTGATTTAATGGCAACAGCTACCATTTCATCGAAGAGGTGTCAACTGAGGGTTAGACAGCTGAATCCCCTATAAATTCCCTAGAATTCAATATAAAAAAGAGGACTCAAGTAGAAAACAGTAGTAGACATACACTGAAAAATACTCACTGATTGACACAAGTTTATGGTCAGAAAAAACTTGTAAAGAACCTTATTAGTTTGACTGTAGATTTGGTAATAGTTAAACTATCAGCATCTAGTGTGATGATTCCATCTCAAGGATATTATTGCAGAAGGCAATAATTGGTAGACTCTCAGAGAAGAGTAGAGATCTGAGTGGGGATCTAGAGATGTAGGGAACCATGGCTAAGGGATTGCTGCTGACTGTGTGTTGGGCTGAAGGGTACTGTCATCAGAGGATCATAACGAAGATTGAGTGGACAGGACTATAGGGAACAAATCCCTAGGAGTGCGATATTCAATATTAACAGAAATACTGGTCGAAGCGTTGGGCCTGAAGATAATTCTAACTTGACTATGGATAATAGTCATCATACTATTATTGGATTATACATATTCTTACAACGCGAGGTGCACAAGGAAACTGAACCTGTGCAGTAGAAAGATTACTAGGGTTGACCTCCAATAATCAACTCCTAAGAGTAAAATTTTTACAGCTATCTAGACATAGAATATCCAGCAGGTATCTGTAGGGGATGTTAACATGGACCCAGTATCTACATAACTTTGGACTTCAGAGGTATAGTTGTTGGCCTAGGAAGATATATTTGCATGCCTTCATGGCCATCAATGGTAGGTGGGGGCAACTTTACTCAAAATCCCTTTATGTGATACTCAAGTCAAAATAGTTCAGCTTTCTCTTTAATAGGAAAGCCCAATCCTTGACCTCCATTTTGAGTCATTTATGATTTTTTTTGAGCTTTAAACACCCCAAGGGGCTCCTAGTGCAGTGTTAAAATCTGAGGATCACTCGCTTGTTTAATATAATACTGTACACAAAATTGGGACAAAGTTCCTTTAATAATCTTCAATTTTGTTAATAGCTTATGGTACTCGGACCATACAGAACTCACTAGGCTTGTTATAATTGCCCCAACTCTTCTGGTCAATTTTGGGCATAATTTTCTCTTCATATTAAGGAACTTGTTCCAAGGCAGGTTTTGTTACAAGCTGTGTTATTTGGCGTTTCCAGCTTGTTGATACTTCTCCGAAATTAGAATTCAGATAAAGACCAGGAAAAGGATAGAATAAAAAACTTTTACCTTAAGCTATTTATTCAATAATCAATCATTAGGCCAGGCGCTGGTATTTATACCTCTTGGCATCTCCTGGCCACATTTGAGCAGCGATTTCAAAAGATATTTTACCACCTCAGTTTAGCCCTTGAACTGATACAGTTGAGACCTTTTCTTAGGTTTATTATTGGCAAAATATTCTTAAAATAAGGAGGATTTCAGGTACAAAATAGATTTTAAAGCATGAAAAATTGTCATAGGATCTTTTTGATTTAAGTTTCATCGTACTGCTGACGAAAAACCTTCTGCGAAATTCTTGCATCAATTAAAATAGATGACGTACCCCTAATCAGGATGTCAGTAGGCCTCTCTCTCAATAGCTCTAGGTAAACCCTTTCAGGCAGTCTATGTACAAGTGCTATTGTGCCGTTTATGTGGATTGACATACGAATTTCGCCCATGGGCGGGAAATTGATTGCTTTTATTGTTTGTTTGATGGTCCTTGGTACTTTTAAACGTTAACTTCATGTCAGTCCCAAACGATTTTGTATACTAGTTAGGTGATTGTGTTCCTGATAATTGGGACCAGTTTGCCAAGATTTGATGCATAGGAAATTGGCCATAATGTGTGAGTATATTTGGCCTGACCTTATTAATAATGTACTTGATTGAATTTAAGTTGAGATATTCTACAAATTGTGTAATTGCAATAGGCTTTGAGGTGAGAGTATAGGTGTTAGCTCAAGCATTGAAATGATAATCAGCCCAATCTGATGGTTGTCAAAGGTAGATTTTCGAGGCAACCACCAGAAGCTGACGTGCAGGCATCTTTGTGGAATGAAGGACTGGGGTACTTCGCTCTACCACACTAGGGCTGTGTGAACCTAATCACCACAGATGTGGGCCTGACTGCAATTGGGTGTAGCTCACACTACCCCTAAACTGACATATACCCGCTCTGTTTAAGTACTGGCCAGCTCGTCTGCACCATCCAGGACTGTTTATATGCCTCTCATCCCCCTTGTGGGAGACAAGAACCAATGACCCCCAGGTTTAAGGCCCCTAAGGGGGAGAAGCCGAAGCCCTCCCCTTTGTCACCTGCTTTTTAGCAGAGTTGTGCTCTCCGGCCCCTCTTTGTCCAGGAAGCCTTGGAGTCCTTTATGATCTGCCTTAATTTTCTTGCATGATCAATTTCACCACCATCTGGATTATGCTGACCAAACTAGAAGCTAGCCAAGCTTCAAGAAAACTTGGCAAAATGCGGAACTTATTGTAGGTATGTGCACCAAAGTGCAGCCAACATGATTGCCCCTCCCTTGCCCTGGGGTCCGCACCTGTGCAACCCCAGCTCATGGGGAGTCTGTTTGACGGGCGCCATGCTCAACTTGTACCCCCTTCCTGCCTGTATTCTCCCCTCAAGGAGTGGTAGACACCCACGAGAACAGATCAGCACATTAATAAAAACCATCGCGCACTTTTTTCAGGTCACTACAGGACCTGACCGTGCCTCTCTGGTTTCTGGTGTTAGCTACTCACCTGTGTTTCCAGGGTTTACCCCAGTTGCGCTACAAGGAGGCCCCAGATTAACTAACTAGCTCACCTCATTTAAATTTTAAAGATTAGGGGGACTCAATGTCCCAGAAGGTATAAAAATCCTCTATCATAATGTACTACCACGGAGTAGACTTTGATCTTATTTCTGAGAAGAAGTTCATAGCTTGGGTTACCCAGAGCTGGTGGGTGTATCTACAGAAAGCTTCCCAGATTAGATAGGAGGGAAGAATAGGCCCCTATGAATTGCATACAATGATGTTCAGCTATGCCATACTTTCTGTAATGCGGAAATTCTGGAATAATCTTACTATTTTCATTAGCCTGGACAGAATAACATTCATTAGGGAACCACAGTCAATAATGGCGAAAACTGAAATTTTATTAACTCAAACAGTGATGTGGGTAACCAGATATCTGAACTGTGGAGGTAGCATGAAAAACATGGGAGATCTATAAGAAGAAGAATAAGCAGTATCAATTTATTTATTATCAACTGAGACCAGAACTTCTTCTTCAGGTATGATAGCACTGGGTTCACTAGAGGTCGCAGATGATTCTTGAGGCGTTATAAGGATGTCATCATGGTGAGCCTCGTCCTTCATGCTGATGAGTTTTTCTCGCCTCCTTGGCAAGTCGTTTCTAGCATGTCTTGGCGCTGTGACAGAAGCCATTGCAGTAAGTGCACTGGGGTCAAGGATTCTTCTGGTTTTGACAACATGGACCTGAGGATGGTTAAAGGGTGCAGAGGAAGTCACCTATGGATGTAGGATTGATGCAGGGATCTTGTTAAGTGCTTCCTTGATTTAATAAATGCAATAAAAACCATTCTTCTGGATAATCATGTGCATTTGAACCTCAGGATAAGAACCCTATGGAGATGACAGCAGTTGTGGTATCTTCCAAGGTAATGCGATTTGTGGTCACTAAAGGCTGCATATGGGAGTAGTAAATGGCTGGTGAACTCTACGGGCACTTCCCTTTGTTAATGTGGATACCCAGGAACGCTTGTTTTTGATTGGCCAGAGTCTGGTTGCTTCCTAATACTTGGACTTAGCAATCTGACCTGTTATCAGTTGTGGCATTCTTTAAAATGGGGGATAGCATTCTCCTTAGTGGTACTGTTAAGACAGGAGTTGATATGCTTCATTTTCTGCAGGAAAGGGCCTCTTCCATGGAGCTTTCATATGATACAAGAAAGAGGTAGTACTTTCCTGGTCAGGGGTCAACTTTTCCTTTAAATTATGTTTAAAATAAGTTACAAAAGGAGTGGAGAGGTTATTAGCACAGGATTGGTGAAAGTTCAGAATACTTTTGGTCTCCACATAGTTGCAGAGATCCTGCTGATCTAGCCATCATTTTAGGCCCTTGAGGTTCTCTTGGATATCATCTTAGTTTTGGTTGAGAGAGGAGATGGAGGCATTGTTAGCAACCTGCTATTTTGATGCTTTGGTGTTGGTGAGATCAAGAAGAAGCTGACTTTTCTAGTTGTTTGTTAAGAAATTGTTATGTCTGGACAATAAGCCATATATACAGCTGATTGTATTTTATGAATTGAGGTGAGCCTCAAGATTGAGCGGATGATTATGACAATGTGAGAAAATCAGTAGAAGTACTAATAGTTCAGCGATTCAAGGGAATTCTTCTGAAGCATCAATTGTGGGATGAAACCCCTAAAGTTGTAGGGAATGGAGAGTTACTAAGCTGATGGGTCAAGAGTGACTGAAACGATTGAAGATTAATAGCTGAACAAGAGAATGGAGGGGAAGGATTTTGAAGTGGAACAAGGGAGAAAGTTACAGAGATAGTCTACGTTTTTATATTTAATAAAATAGTGTCAATTGGCCCCAATAGCTCCATATTTTATATAGCGTTATTATTTACTGAGGATTTGCAATCTTGAAATTGTAAGTCCATTGCTCAGTGGTGATTAACCTTTGCAACCAGCATTGCAGATCCTTGCAATACCTCAAAATGTTAACATTGATCATGTGGGTGTTGAACCCTTGGCAGTTTTGTTCAATATAGGAAATGTGACTATTGGAAAGCTTGGTGAAGATGCTAAGATTATTCATTTCATCAAACAGGGCCTCAATCAATACCCTAGGGTCAAGGGGGAATCTATCCACTTGAAGCTTGCATCCTTAAGCCACATTACGGATTTGATCACATAAGGCGGCTAGGGCTGGCAAAACGTCCTTTCTCCAGGGGTTGTCAGGGTCTCAAGGAGTAGGAACTGCAGGGTCAGTTGGCAATTGAGGCCCACAGGGACCTTAAAGTCCTTTGGGCCCTCAGGATCTTTGGGACCTCAGGCCCCCTAGGCCCTTCAGGCCTACACTCATAGAGGTGAAGTCGTGAGAGGCCTTCTCCTGATAGTGCTGCTTAAGAGTCCGCACCAGGTCTTTGACTTGGTGGAGGCGTTGGTTTCAAGCAGCCTCAAGTAGTTGTATTTTATCAAAGCTGGTCCTCGAGGTAGCCTGAGATTTCACTATCCAACATGGCGAGGTGGGTTTGGGCTTCATTGAATAATTGTCAGTTATTGACGCTGGCTTTTTGATTGTTGTGGACAAAATAGGAGACCACGCTATAATAGTCAACATGGGATTGTATGGTCTGTGTAAGCTATAGTTGTCAAAAGACTTTATGATGATGCAACCTGGCTAACTATAGGAGTTGATGAATGGCATTATGGAAAGAAACTTTGAAGATAGCGATTGGTACCTAAAGTAAGTTCTCCCGCTGGTATTTGGGCCAATGTATATAGATCCCACATGATAGAAGACACCAAAGAAGCGTGGGAGTGACTTGAGCGACCTCCCGCAGAATAGACACTAATTAGTAACTTTTGGATAATTTTGTTAAGGTCCTCATATTAAAGTTGGTATTGATCAACATCAACAGAAGGCAGAGTGAACTGGAACGTGGTAAAAAACTCTAAGCTTTAAGGCTGCATGGGCAGCACTTTGTATCAAGAGGTACTAATCTATTGAGCGACACTTCTCAACTTATCAGCAGGTTCTACTTCTTGGCTGCTATTATTCTCCCTTGTTCGTGATAGACATTTTCACTTGGACAGCTTGGAGCCCCTGTTATGAGCACCACTTTTCTCAGTGTATTAGATTTCTTGACTGACATTACAGTTCAAAAATGGGCTTTAAGCTTAAAAAAGCGGAGAGGTTGGAAGGGAAAAAGGTTAGCAAATATAGACTACTTTATTGAGTTAGAAAGAGTCAATATTTATAGGGCGTTTAGACGCATGGTGCCTCAAGAATTTTTGCGACCCCATATAATTAGGATCTTTTTACTGTCTTCCAGATCAGCCGCCTGGTGGCTTCCTGATTATTCTATGTCATCCTCATGACTTCAGTGGTGGGGGCCACGCCTCTCATAATTGGGAACTGGGGATGGGATTCCTGAAGGTTTTTCCACTGATCTTGCATTTGTGATGCTTTCTGATCAAATTAGTATCAGCACTTTCATAGTATGGTTCTGTTCACGCTAGCTTGAGAGTCAATCTACTGAGGCAAATTAGGAGCAGGGATTTAAACTTGCTCATCTCTTCAAATTATCACCTATATAAGCCTGGATTCTCCTGTTTTTTGTTCCAGCAGTTGTCCTCTTCAATCATTTTATCTTAATTGGATTAAACGCTCAGGGAATGGAACTCTAATAATTTGAATATAATAAAATGCAAGTGATTGCAACACTATTTCTGTCAATTTATCAAGAAATTAACAATGGGGTTTTATACCCATTTCTAGGGGTCTAAAATTCAAGGCATTCTGGGATTGTCAGAAGAACTCAAAAATATTTTTCCTTAAACATTTTTTTGATGATTCATCAAATATTGTAAATATTTAAGCTGTTTGACACTCCCCCTATTCATTATTAAAAATACTCTAAAATGGTTGCCATTGTTGGTAGATTGATATGGCTCTGCATTGAAAGTCTGTAGATTGTAAATCCCATAGGGGATTACTTTAATAGCTCTAAATGGTCTTTTTGTAGTGAGTGTGAGTTTTTCTTAAATTAAGAGTTAATAAGTGCAATCTGGTACATGAGGACAAGTTCACCCACTGTAAAGACCTAAAGGGTTTTGTGATGGTTATCATAGTTGCTCTTCATTTGGTGGGCATGGTTCTGTAACATTTTTTAGGGTAAGATTTTTTAGTCAGCGATCTGACAGAATATGACCTTTAAGTTACTTATAAAGCAGATTAAGCTGTATTTTATACTCTAAATGGTAACTTTTACAGCATTTACTTTGTATTACTGTGGATACTATTTTAGTATGCCCATAGAATGGCGGGTAAGCATTCAAGCTATCTATTAATGTTGTTTGTGTTGAAGATTTAACCTGATTATGTTTCTTATAATATGTTCCATGATTAGTTTTATTTAAACAGCTAGATGACAGGTCTAATGACTAATTTTTGATGACTTTAGGCTTTAAATAGGGAAGCTTAACTTTTCTTTCCACTTGACATCACTTTTGAGCAATTTTGAAAAAAAGTAGCTGTTAATTTTCCATCGCCACTTACACCACATCAGTTTTTCCTTTTATGTCTGCGGATCACCCACCTGCTGCCCCAGTATGGGACATTGGTGCTCCACTTGATAGCGTTTTATGTCCCAGCAGGCAAACGCGTGAAGACTGGCTCATCTTACCCACCTTATGCATCGGCCAATTTGTCCCTCCAATGGATTTATTACACTTAGCGCAAGTCCACCCAACCTGCCCCCACCCCCTAGCCCTAACCTGATCTAATATTTGCTTTTGCCTACTTGTCTAATATGGTTGTCTCTTTTCATATGCTGACAAAGCAATAATTGATCTGGCAACAGCCAAGTTTGCACCAGCTGGGTTTATTGAAGTCCACCCTTACAAGGGCAGTTTTGATATAGGCTTTCCCACTGAATAAGAAGCAGCCACCACAGTGGCTACTCCATTAATTTATAAAAACACATCCATTTCCACCACCCGTACATGCCTTCCCAGCTGTACCACATTTGTGGTAACCTTTGCAAACCTTTCTTCACACCTTCCCATTCAAACACTCTATGAAGAATGATGACAGGGCTGTCCAAATATGACACAGACCACATCCTCCACTTTCTTTTCCCAAGCGGTGCTGAACAATTAGTGGCACCATGGGCAATGGCCACCATTACCCCCACCAGCCAACCATAGCCCAGCACATCCCACCACATGCCTATATCCCATCTGCACCAGATCACTTCTTTTGGGCTCACATCAACAACGGCTGCACAGTTTGCCCCCTCTGCCATGAGCTGGACCACTCAAAAAAGGCCTGTCACCATAGTTTGAAAAATGTGGAAACTTCCAAGCCCACATGTGAGGCCACACAAACAGCATTCAAGTGGGGATTTTGGCTGCCCCACCCCTCCAGCTGAAGATCTGAGAAATTAGCAAACCTTTGCAAACAAAACCCAAGCTGGCCAAATTTCTCACAATATACCCAATCAGGCGCAGGTTTGGACCCAAATTCAAATCAACCAATTTCTACCCCAAAACTTACCCAATCACAGCCACGTCTCTCCAAATCAATCCTACTCAACCAAAATTCATAGGACTTATTGGATGCAATAGCTGAATCTGGGGAAATTATCTCACCTCTGGACTTTCTAATTAATTTAAAACCTTATTTGGCTTCAGACTTTGATACCCCATTACAGTCCAAAAAATATATCCTCAAACCCACTGCTACCCCGTTCTTGAGTGACCATCAACTTGCTGAGGTTGTGGTGGCCTCTTCTGATAGTCGCCATCTTCAAGCAGCCATGGCACTCTCAGTTGCTGAACTTAAAGAAGGGCTACATTTATCCGAATTCCCTGATGATTTCCCTGAGATTGCAAAAAGGGAAATTAAACAATTAATGAAACTGCCAACTCCACTGTCAAGCGTGTGGCTGCATTGACGGAATTTTCCCCACCAAACATATCACCAGAGCCAATATTATGAATTTTGCCCAACTTCCTGATGCATGCATACAAGCTGAGTCCATGTTGCCAAACTTCTAGAGGCTTTGCTCCAGGCCCATATTGTTACTAAAGATCTTAACAATTATTTTTTCACCTCAAAAACATCCTGCGGATGCCCCAAACCACTTGCTCTCAGCTTTGATCAGCCTCTTCAATGGGGAGGATGAAATTGATAATCCACCTGACCCCCCCCTTCCGCCATAGTGGGATAAGTGGTTCACTACTGCTACATCTGGTAGGTTATTTTCTTTTTGTTTTGTATCTCTCCACACATTTAGGACTTTTGGTTTGTGTTTTTGGTTCTCTTATAATGTCTTGTATTTGTAATGTTCATCCCCTGGTTGGCTTACCTTGAATAAATCTAAAGATTTAAAAATTTAAATAGGGAAGCTTAAAATCAGTACTTTGGCAAATGATCCTGGATGCTGATTTTAATAACTAGTTTCAATAAATTTAAGCTTCCAGGTGGAAAGCTCCAAAGTTAGCACTTTGTTTTATTGTGCCTGGATGCCAATTTTATTGATTTTCTTTAAAAATTCTAGGCTTCTGAGAGAAAAGCTCCAAATTAAAAATTATGTCAATTTATCAATCTATAAATTATTGCTAATCTGATGAACAGAATTCCAACAGGTATCAATATCAGTTGCTGATTACATTATAATAACAAACTTGTGGGAAATTACGGGAACAATTGACACAATGTAAGGATCAATTGATAAAAATAGAGTTATTTTGTAGCAACTGATGCAATAATTTTTAATAAATTGGCATTAAATTGCCATGAGTTATCTATAGTAGGAGAATATTATTTATAAAAAATATCTTGACCTGTCTTTATAATTTTTCTTATTAGTTGTTTGTTTTTTATTTTTTTATAAAACCTATATTTGGCTCATATTGCACCTCCTATCTCCATACAGGAAGCAATTTAGTGGGAAAGAATCCAGTGAACCAGTGCAACCACCATTTTAACAGTTGTTGATACTACTTTCCAGGGCGTTCATCAGTGTTTAATTCATCCATTGGTCAATCCATTACATTGAGGATTGTACGCTGTTGTCATTGAGATCCTGGTGCATACTTGAGCCATCATTCCCTCTATAAACTTATCATTGGTTTGGGATCCCTGGTCAGTCAAGATATGGCGGGGCAGCCTGAAGATAGTAAAAATATCTCTTCATATATATGAAATAATCTTTATTTGTTGCATCTGCTTTTGGAACTGCCTTGGAAACAGGCAAACGCTAAAGAATATTTTTGTAGCCACTAAGATATACTTTAATCCATTAATTGCATCTCTTAGGGAAATTTGAAGTCAAAGACTCACATCTCAAACAGTCCAGGTGTTACTATAGAGCCAGGGGTTTCTGGGCACTTAATGGCCTAGCAAAGACTTGGCAAGCAAGTAAGATATCTACATAATTATTGCTTTTTGTTGTAGCAACTGGCCACCAGTATACAGCAAAAGTCTCAACCATGTGGCTTGTGCTTAAAAATGCCCATCAACATTATGAGCTTATTTTATCCACTAAATATGTTAATTCTTTGTATTCACTTAAGTGGCTTATCCTTCAGTGCTTGAATACATGTGGCATCCAAAAGAATAAATGTTTCAAACAAAGTTTTTTGAAGAAGGTGTATTCTGGGTAGCTTTTGACATTTCAAAGTCGTCTAGGAACTTACATATCTATAGGAACTCATTTTAATATTGATCTCCCCCATATGGAAGATGGCTGGCCCTGCTGGGTTATTGTAAATTTGCAAACCCCATCTGTTATGCATTGAGCTGTCTAAGAAGATACACAAATTTCAAGTAAAAATTATTAGTTCATACTGCCAACATACTTAGTGCTTTTTCAGGGTCATATCATTAAACAGATTGCTCACCTCCAAATTATCTGTTAAAAAAGTGACCAGCCAGCCCAACTAAGCTGTTCTGGAATTTTTCAGAGCGAACACTAATGTCATAAGAGTTTCTATAACTCTCCATTCCAAGAGAGGGGATGGGGAGTAATAATTTAAACTCTCATGGAACAATTAATACCATGAGCACAAATAGAACACCCTTGAAGATGCCAACGTTTATGGGATTGAAACCTCTTGGAGAGGTCTTCAGGGGAAGTGGCATACAAAACTCATATTAAAAGATATAGTATAATAAAGGTTTATTAAAGAAGATGACCAACAAGGATGTTTGTCAAGTAAAAAGGAAAATAAGTACATATGGGAAGATGGGTCATAGGCCATTTGCTGAAGTACTGCGCCCAAACTAAAAAAATTAACTCAACTTACCAACAATCATAGTGCCATATCTCGAGTAGGCCAAAAACTTTTCTGATTAATTGAAGTTAGATCTTATCTGATTAAGCAATATTGTAAACAAATGGGACTTATATAACCGTTTTTCAACAAAATTTTACAAAACATCTTTATTAAATAAAAGCTGGTACACTGGAGCACGAATAATGTAACGCTGGCCATCCCATCACATGAACCCTTAGATCCAACCTGGCATATTTACCCTTACCCATCTTTGGTCTTAAGTATGCTTCAAGTCAGGTAAGGCGTCCAACTCATTGCCCTTAGTTTTGATACGCTCCACCTATATACTGCAAATTTTTCCCACAATCATGTCATGGTACATAAAATTACCCTCAAGCTTTAATGAAAGCCTTCCTCCAAAACATCAACCAGGGAAAAGTTACTGTGGGCTGTATCCAGCTTAATGGCGTAGACAACTGGTTTAACCTTAGGCCCTACAGCCTCAGGTAAACGCTTGTGAAGTGCATTAGTAAGATCTTGTATAAGGATGCAACTACAGGTTGAAAATAACTTTTGCCGCAGCTTCAACCCAATTCTATAAAATAGGTGTTCAGATTGACACATAACGTCATATTCCACTTTCACAGGATAATTATCACATAAATAAAGGGCACTATATGAAGACAGAGCTATTAGAACACAAAGGAAACCTTATTTGTCACAAAGTGCTTTTATAAAACACTTTAAAGAATAAATGCACCATAGTATTGACAACTGACAGGGGCTTAGGGGCTTCACAAAAAATAGCCTTCTTATAGTGGTAGGTTTTTCCAGTAGTTAGAACATAAAAAGGATCATCTTCACAATGATAGATTTCTTATCATATGTATTTATCATCCCTAATTCCATTTAGTGCATTTATTTGACAATGGAAAAGCATTAAGAAATTTTGGGGAAATCATATAATGGGGAAATACTGTCCTGTTAATGCAGTTACTTCAGGATAATCTTTATAATAAAAGTAGTCTGCCTATTAGACCTAAAACTGTGGTAGAAAGGCCGATGAGAATATTGGTAAGCTTATTTTTTGACAAGATTTACGCCGGCTTGGGCAAAATGATGAATAGCAAATAATAAATGATGGGTGATACAAAAAGCAGGGCCTCAGCCCTAATGTAGTTAATATATTGATTTATTTGAGGTACGCTGACCAGGGGATGGACAGTACCAATCACAACACTCAAAATGGCAAAACAAACTACTAACCAGGTGGGAAGCAGAAACTGCTTAACCCACCATGGCAGAGGGTGAGGAGGGGTCGGGGGTTGGTTTTCAGAAAGACCCACCTCAATCAAGGGGTGTTGGTTACAGTACCGGATCAGAGCAGAGAGCCAGGGCGTTGGGGCATCTGCATAGTGGGGGCTGAGGTCAGCGTAGTAGGAGTTTTCCACTTCTGCATCAAGATAATGATGGGAAAGTGTTTCAACAAAAGCTTCGAGGAGAACTTCAGCTTCTTTGCGGGCTTCAGGAAGTTGGGTGAAAAGGGAGATACTGTGGCGGGTGATTTTAGCTGAGGGGTTGAATGAAGCAAGTGCTGCAACATTCATAACAGCGATTTCAGCATCATCAAATAGTTTTGAGATGTCACTGCAGGGAGATTCAGGGAAGTTGGGGGGGAAGAAGATGGTGGGCAGGCCATGCTGGAGCTGAGCCACTGACTGGGCCACTGCGGTGCATAGTTTTGGGCAATGAGGAGAGGCCACCGCAGCTAAGGCGAGCTGGTGGTCACTTTGGAAGGGGGCTGTATTGGGTAGAGGAGCGAATTAGCGAGGGGTAGGGGTTTCATCGAAGTCAGGAAGGAAAAATTCTCCCTGACCATAATTGCCATGGCAGAGAGGTTGACCTGTATGCTTACTAATGAGGATATTACCTGATTTGTCAGTTTCAGCCAATAGATCCCATGGATTTTGGTTCACTGGAATAGTGGCATTTAAATTTGAGTGGGTAGAATTGGGCGAATGGGCAGCTGCTTGGGTGCGAATGTTGGTCCAAGCATTGCTATGATTGGCTGGCATAGATTTAGGTGGGAGAGTGAGGATGGGGGATTTGGGTGGGGCTGATTTTCCATGTGGGCCCACTGAATGAGATTGGAGGGTGGGAGGGGGCAGCAAAGCGCCCCATACTGAACCTCCAGAGGGGGCTCAGAAGCTGCATCAGCAGATTTGGCCTTAGGGCACACTCTTTTTTCATGGTCGAGGCCAAAGCAGAGGGAACAAATCTGCCTACCATTATCAACCCAAGCCCAAAAGAAATGATCAGGCGCTGCAGCCACACTAGCGTGGGGTGGGATTTGTTGGGCTATGGTAGGGTGGTGTGGTATGATGGTGGCTGTTGCACGAGGAGCAGCAAGGCGTTCTGCACCAGATGGAATGGCAAAGATGAGGTTGGGCTGAGTGCCATAAGCCATGAGCCCCACGACCAACTGGTCATACAAAACCTGGGGTGGAAGGTGGGATGGGAGACTTGCAAAGGATACCACTAGCGTGGTGTCTGAAGGGAGGCGAGTACGGGTTGTGGGAATGGGGTTTTTTTATAAATTAGAGGAGTTTGTGCAGCCGCTTCAGCATCCTCCTCAGATTAGAACCCAATGTCAAAGTAGCCCTTTAAAGGGCGGAAGTCTATAAAGCCAGCTGGCGCAAAGGCTGTAGTGGCTAGGTCAATAATTGCCTTATTGGCATATGGGAACAAACGCCCATAGTCCACTCTGAGGCAATAGCGAATAGCAGAGCGAGGGAGGGCGAGAGGATGGGGGCGAGAAGGGTGGACGCACGCCAGGTGGAGCGCTAAGTCCCGTGGGGGGACAAAACGGTTGGAAGCAGTGGGCGGGCTGTTTGAACCCATCTGAACGCGCTCGCCTGCAGGGCAGAAAACGCTAGGTGGGGGTGCACTGCTGCCCCACACTGGGGTGGCAGGCGGCAGATCCAAGGACATCAAAGAATAGGTTTGGGCAGATGGATGTGGATAAATAAACTTAAATTTAAAATCGCTCAAAAGTGACTTTGAGCGGTTAAAGAGAGTTTTAATGTAGTTGATATATTAGGGGATTGAGTTACGCCAGTGAAAATTAAAATTTTTAATCTTACTCCATATTTACTAATAGAACAATGGAAGCAGCTAAGGTTTCTGACATTATTTATAAAAGTTTCAACAACTTCAAATAAGATCTGGGTCATAAGAATGTCTAAATTATTTCTTTCATCTAATTATTAGCTAGATATAAAATTAATTAAATAGTAGAAACTGATGCTTGGTAAAATTAATCGCAAAATTTCCCTCACTTTACCAAACATCAGGAAACAAAGATGAGGTTGGGTTAGATGGGCTATTGAGAGCCTTGGCTGTGAGGCCTGAGGGCTGATTGTACTTCTTAAGGAACTTTGTATGCACCTAATTGATAAGGTAACCCTTAGTGGGATCTTTCAAAGTGAAAAAATTAGTAGGTATATTCCCTATGATCTTTAAGGGGTCTTACAAATGTTCTCTAATTTGATAATCTTTTCAAAGCCATGGTTATCATATACCAAAAATCCCCTAAGCTGAAAGTAGGTAAGGTTTAAAGATCCTCATTATCATACGTCCTAGTCTAGATTTTCTGAGCCAGGGCGTTGGAGTATGCTGCACCTTGAAGATAAATTAACATTTTCATGAGCTTCTTAAAATATCTGTTAAACTCAGGTTTTCTTAAGCGCATATAAAAGAGTGGGGGTAGTGCGGGATGCTTTCAATATAGTAATTTAAAGGTTGAGTGCCCTGTGGCTGAGTGGTAAGCAATTTTGCATGCAAAAAAGGTAGAAAGCAAGAAAATTTCTAACTGGACGCTTTGCCAGTAACCAACTAATGTAAAATACCTAAAATAGTACCATTACCTCTTTATTTAGTGCCGTTGGTCTCAGTTTAATAAGCCGTAGACAATACCCCTTTATTACCCATCAAATCATTGAGTTTAGCGATAATTTGGGACATGAAATTAATCATCTAACCGAGGCAAGCTGACCAGGGGATGGACATTACTGAAAATTGAAAAATTAAAAAAAATGTTTGAACAGACCTACCCATGCAGAGTGATTAACCGCCCAAAAGGAGCAGGTGAAACACAACCAAATGAGAATACAACCAACCAGGTGGGACAGCAACGAGTCACTCATCCCACCATGGTGGAAGGGGAAGGGGGATTTGGTGGCTTACCCTCAGAATCAGAAACCATATCAGAGGCAAGTGTGCGGGACAAGGTGGAGAGCAATGGTGTGGGGTGATCAGCAACATAGGGAGCAAGTTGGCTGATGGCCGTCTGGTATTTAAGCTTACCTATATCAAAAATTGCCCCTAAGTATCTGGAAAGGCAGTCTTCCGCTTGAAAATGGATGAACGGAAGCTGGGATAACAAGCTATGGTGGTGCAGGTGGATTTTGTCTTGGCCTGCGAAGCAGTAGCAACTTTTCTTGATGGCGACATTTGCTTGTTTGTGGAGGTTTAGGATGTTACCTCTGACCTGTAAGGGTAAGGTCAGAGAAATTTTGGGACAAAGGGTACCCTTGGCAAATATTGCTACTGACAAATCGGTTATCTCATGAATGTTGGTGTTATCTGTATTTTCAGCTGTAGCAACAGCGAGCTGGTGTTAAGAGCAGAATGCAAAGGCGTTCAGTTAGGGAACATAAAAATGCTGAGGGATCTAAATGGGGTGCTGTACCTGTATAAATTATTCGATTGGGGTATTTGATTTTTAAGTACATTGCCCATTTCATCATATCATCTAATGAAGTCCATGAATTCAAGTCATATTGGAAATCAGTGTTGGTGAAGTTATGGGTTGTGGCTGTCAATTAAGGAATAATGAGGGATCAAACTGTCATCCAAGCTTTCACCTGATTGGTCAAAGTGCATGTTGCACTGGACTGAAGAGGGGCCTGATTGGCTGCTGAGGGCACGCATCAGCTGCAGGTTTTGGGGTAGGGGGAAGGATTGTACCCCATACTGGAAAGGCGGTGGAGTGTGTGGTATATTGGGGGTCAGACAGAGGCTACGCAGGTCTGGCATATGCAGCAGGATAGGGGCATTTACGCTTTAAGTGACCAAACTGAAGCAGGATGGACAGATAGTCCGCCCGCCCTTGGGACATAAAGTTAATACTATTATCTGTTAAAATAAACTGGGGAAACCATGAAGATAAACTGTCATTCTAAGATAAACTTAACTGTGGTCATAGCGCCCAGGTCTTTAAATGCTTCGACCTCCGCCTATTTAGTGAGGTAATTGATGGCCATGGTTAAATCTGAATTTTCATACAACTATTTCTCAATGGGACCAAGATGTCAAATAGAGATTGTGTGCCAGGCAAAATTGGGTTTGACTAGTTGATATGAAGTGGCCTTCCAGTAGGGAGCTTGAGCTTACCATTTACTACAGAAGCTGTGATTCTCGTGGATACCAAAAGCCCTTGATTCCCCAATAGTAATGCATAATTCTTTGAGGTGGTTCGACCTTGGGACAAATATACCACACCAAGAATATTTTTTAGCCAGTACAGGTTTTGAACTCAAAACCTACACTAGGGGTGGAAGCAGTTTTTACCCGCTAGGCTAACCACCCTTTTCCCAATAGTAATGCAATCTTATCTGTTTATCATTTTCTTAAATGGTTCATTCCCCGTTGCTATATGGGTTGCAATGATTAGTTCAGTCTGCTCATTGGGCTGGGGAAACATAAAAGATATCAATTTTTTTGAAAGTTTGTAATTCTTAATAAAGTACTCTGCCCTTAGTATATCCAATGTGCGTTGAATCTCTTCAGATTATTCCCATTTAGCTGAATTATCATTTTATCAAATGTCTTCAGTTAGATCTGCTGCTAATGCACCAGAAGGCAACCAAAAGAGGACATCCGCGTTTTTATACTTAACGCTGGGGCAAAGTTGAAATAAATTTGTAGGCTTGTGTCTTACAAACCTTGCGGGCCAGAGGTCCTTTAGATTTTATAAGATTTTGTAACCAGTGCAGTGAGGCATGGTCAGTTACCACAATAAAATGTACTCTTTGGATGTAAACCAAAATTGTTTGAGAGCATAGATAACAGCTAGACATTCTTTCTCAGTAACAGTTTAATTCCGTTTGTGTACATACAACATCAGATGCATTAAACCATGGGATGTTCTATTTCCTCATAATTGGACTAGGGTAACACTTTCCTTATTGTGGTGAGGTATGCATCCATTGATATAATGAACAGCATAATGAAGTCAAGGTACATAAGTTTTGGCGCTTAGGTGAGGCACAGCCTTAGCTTATTAAAGGCCAGCTGGCAGTTCAATATCCACTCAAAATGTACTCTATTTTTAGGAGGTGATAAAAGGATTCACTATATTGCTGAGTTTCTTGTCAAACTGGCAATAAAAGCTAATCATTCCAGAGAATACCTAGATGTTGCGCTTGCTTCTTGTTCACGTCATTTTCTTGATGGCTTCAATCTTTGCCAGCTGGGGCCGTAGGCCATGTTTGTTAATGATGAACACCAGATATTCAGGTTGCTCTCAAAAGAGGTTACTTTTTCGGCGCTTAATTTTATGAACAGCCTTGGTGAGGTGGCAGGAGACTTTTTTAAAGTGTTGTATGTTTTTATTAATGTTCTGGAAGAAAAGTTTATATCATTTTAATATAATAAGACACAGGAATTTTTTCCTACTATACTGTCCATAACTCATTATAGGTTGCGGGGCGTTGCTCAACCCTTGCAGAATATGAGTGGGTTAGTACAGTCCCTGAACTTTTGCATAGCGCACTTCTCCTGTTCCTCTTTAGGCAGCTCATTATGCCAATATTCCAGATATTAAATCAATGGCTGATAAGTATTGAGCGCCACTAAAGCAGTAATTACATTGTTGGTCCATGTTAAAGAATAAGAATCTTTTTTGGCAATATTGTACACTTCCAATAGTCTATTTAATTCAATTGCATCTGTCTTCTTTTGCATAATCAGAAATGGGGCGTTCCAAGAACTCTTGGAGGGCACTAGCATCCCCAGCTGTTAAAGTTAATTGTCTCTATATATCAATTCATCTGACTATTTTGAGCGCCTAATAGGATAGTGGCAATCTGACAGATGATTTCTGGTATCACTCTGGTGAAACACATCTTGCGCAAAACCCATATTAAAATTATCTTTGGAAAAAAATAAGACTATATTTTTAAAAAAGGGCTAGGGATTGGTACATCTCCTTCTCCATTAACCCAGAAGAATTTCCTAAATACCTGAAAACAAGAAGACTGATACACTTTGTCACAAAGTTCTGTTTCATTGGAGTTATCAAAATAATAATTATTCTATACTTCTTTGCTTGTAAAAGATGCACAAAAGCATCAAATAAATGTCACTTTATCTGAAAAGTGTATGCATATATATTAGCCAGTAGTACCTGATTACGCCATGGTTGGGAATTATAGTCCCTTTCCCAGTGACAAGTTCCATATTAGAGCGACAAACTGGCATGACAATCTTCACTGTATAGCTCTTGGGAAATTTTTAAGTTAATTCAGTCCTCATTATAAGTTTAATGCTTGCCGGAATGTTTGGATTATAATTAGCTTTCAACGGAATACCCTTTGATTTCATAATTTGAGTAGGCAATTGATGAGCGCTCCCCAGAAATCTGTTGATAGTCAATGGGCACTATGACATTCTTATAAACAAGGTTAACAAACCCCTATATGAAGTGCAAAGCTCTCATTTTTCATTTGTATTAAATTGGGAAGGTTCTGTTCAAGTTTTATAAAGTATTTTCTTCAAAATTGGTCTAATCTCATAAGTCCTCATAAAAGAGTTTCCAATGAGAAAGTCATAATCTTGACTTTGTAACACTATAACAGGAGCCATTATCAATAATACACCCGGCTGCAGATTATTGCAATTTAGGCTCCTAGCAAAATGTCATCTGGGGCCCCATGGTACCATACCTTTTGTGATGGTGATACCTGGTCACTGATCAATCTACTTTACTAATTTAGTGGACACGATGTTAATTGGTTCCCCAATGTCTATGATAGCTCTTACTTTGTGCTTATTAACTGTACTGCTTATACGTGCATTCATCATAATAAGCATCAGCCATATTGACTAAGTTAACATCCAGAGTGTCTGTTTGCCTTAGATATGATTGTAGGTTAGCACATAAAAGCGGGCCAATTCTCATAAAGTTTTAAAGGTATGGCCACCTGACCCCATTTAAATTAAAGGTATCACCATGGGTGACTAAAGCTCTTGTTGTTCCAGTTGGTAATCAAATAGCATCACTACTACTTCCTGTGCAAACTCAGCCTTGCGTTTTTTTTGAGTGGATGAAACCACCATATCATCCATTATAACTTGGTGAAACGCTGAAGGTGGGTCATAATTGTTGGACAATTGCTTAATGAAATGTTGTTAAAGGGATTTTTTACTTTGAGTTTTTAGAGGGACATATATAGGATCCTAGGGAGGATACCCCAGTGGTAGAGTATAGACCCTCCACCACTGCCTCCCAAGTTCAATCCTGGTAATGGACTTTGGGTAGGGGACGATTTTGACTGTGTTGGTTTTGCGCGCCAATGCCCCAAACTGAGATAGCAAATAGCAAAGGCGGTCCATGGAGTTCCTGGCCTATCATACGCTGCACATGGAGGTTTTCCGGGTTTTATCCTCCTTTCCCATTTTCTTCACTTCCCTAATTGGTGCGGTATCACCCCCAGGTCAGCCCACCTCGAATAAAATTAAAATATATAGGATCCTGGTTCGACTCATTCCTACATTTCCCCTATTTTCCTCATTAATGGGGTTCACAGAATGAACCTTGGGCCTAAAACTTATATTAGGGAAACAGTTTAATAATGCCCCAAATTTTACAAAGATGAAATGTGGTCTATGTGATAAAAGCCCTATTAGAATTAGGGCTAGAAGGCTGGTTTATTATTCCTTTAGGAGATGGTTTATTGGGAGGGTCACAAAGCTCTTGATCACTTGAGTTAGCCTCAAATGTGGAAGCACATCTTTGGAGATAATTCACCATATGGGTATATCATGCTCCTCATTCAAAACAGGGATCAGAACCTTATAAATTCTTTTAGGACTTGCAGGTATGACAAAGTGTGATCTGAGCACCAAAGTTTATTACACCCTGGCTACATATAAAACTTGAGCCACATAGTAAAACCGTTTAAAAACTTAAATGGGCTCATCCATATTAAAAAGGCTTAGAGACAATGTTTTTTGCAATCTCATTGATTCTGCTCCACTAAATCCTTTTACAAGTTGTTCTTTTGCATTACAGTACTTAAATTGAACTTCCTGTAAAATTAGGAAAAACTAATTTCTGACTTACAGAGTTCATGGAATTTATTATCTTGGACAACTTTGTGGCCATGGAGGCACCCTCATGCTTAATACAAATAAAGCAGTAAAGTTGCGTATGACCCCACATCTGTAAAATTTTGGTAAATTAATTGGAATAAACGAAACCTAGTAACCCATTGCACAGGGTTCTAAAGTCGTGAAGATTCCAAATAAAACTCAGGGATGTATGACTGAGGACAAAAGTATCACAACTTTAGACTTCCAACACAGAAAGTAGTAGGCTCATAAGATGATCAGATGCCACCAAGGGATCCGTTGTCAACGGGTAAGATGCAGTAAAAAGTTTTTTGCTAGGGTAATCCACTAGAATATTGTTGGGGCCAAAAATACCTAGAGATACTTACGTGGGTAAATTAATATGGTTTATAAGCAGAACCCATGCTCCACATCCCTTAGCTTAATGGGCAATTTAGAATTAACTAATTAATTAACACAACTAGATATAAACTCACGATGAAGTTGATTTATGAACCCAAAAAAGGTGGCGTTCCGCCATAAACTTTTGCTCAACCAGTTAAACATATAGTTGGCAGCTAAATGTGAATCTTTTACTCCTGTATCTCTTATTCTTGGAAGTGCATGAAAGTAAGCATAAATTTAATCTCCCTTTTATGATAGAAGATGGAGAAATTAGGCTTTTTAAAATGTATAAGGCCATCAAGGCGGCGTTGAGGTCAATAAAAAAGTTACTAGAGCATAAAATCGGTTATTTCAACTTAACAACCTATCTGAGCCTTAACCCTAAATGATAACCATTTCCTCACTCAAAAGATGAGTAGAGTGACTAATTTTCACTAGCCCTTAGGGCAGCCATATTAGTGTCCATAGATTGTACTATGGTAGCAGGAGAGTAATTCTTTATTATAAAAGTGGAATAAATTCGATACAGGGTAACAGATATGTTGTCCTATAGTGAGCACTAAATGTTGAGATTGGTGAAGGGCATTGTATCTCTAGGGCAGTTGTTAAACACTCAAATACAAGTCACTGTATTAAGACATCATCCTTGGAAAGCACAAATGAAAAACCATGTTTTTGAAATAGGCTTTTATCTAAAGCTATAAAGAATAAGCACATCTTATTATTAATTACTAACAACAGCTTTAGGCTTTTTTACCAGCTAACATAAAACAGATCACCTTCAAAGTGGTAGTTTCTTTCTGATATGCTTCTCTCATCGATCATTCCCTTTGGTGCAATTATTTGACAGTGGAACGCACTTAGAAATTATGGGGAAATTACATAATGTGGAAATACTTGACTACTAAGGCAGTGACTTCAGGATAATATTCATAATAAAAATAGTCAGTCTAATAGATTTAAGACTCTGAAAAAAAGGCGGATGATAATATTGGTAAGCCTAATAAATGACAAGTTCTATGCTGGTGTGTGGCAAAATAAGAATAGTAAATAATAAATGATGGGTGATACAAAAACCAGGGCTGCAGCCCTATGGTAGTAGAGATATTAAGAGAGTGAGTTACGCCAATGGGGATTGATTTGATCATCCTCTATATTTACCAATAATCCAATGTAAGCGGCCAAGGTTGCTGAAAAGTAATATAAAACTTCAGCAAATTATTATTTCTTGTAACAATCACTTTAGTTACTACAATTCAATTAGAACAGAAAATTTGGATAATCACACACAGGAAAGATGGGTGACTCTATCAATAAAAATAATACAACATGGGCAAGCATCACAGCAAGTGGTGCACTTAATGGTGCAACTAAGGGCAAGAAATGCCCTGGAGGGGGACCAGGAACCTAATCTGCAAATAAATCGCAAACCCAGACACCATCTGGGTTTATGGTATTCATTGTAAAGCATGCGCAATATATGTATATTCAGTTCAACCAACCCTTATCGAAGGTGGAACATGGGATCAGACTCTTCCTCAGGGATGAGTCACTGACCCTGTGGGAGAAAACATGTGAGGCACAGCCCTCACTTTTCCCTCACGCGGTGTACATAGCCACCAACAACATGGGCTGCGGCTGGATTAATAATGGTTTTGAAACATCCAATGAAGCCGATGCTGCAGCAAAAGTCTGTGTGGAAATTGCCCTCCCCGAGGGCAAAAAATTGTGCACACCACGCGCACCAGATGGAACAAAGTGAAAACTTTGTTCATCTCTTTTGACTCGCTCCCCACCAACCTTCCTCATAAGGTGATCGAGGAGGAGCTCCACAAAGGTCTCATGGCCTATGGAGAAATTCAGCAGCTCAAATTACAGCGATTTCTCCTGATGCCCAACCTGTGCATGGGCAAAGCTATCACTGTAATCAATCCCTTCCCAGAAGTGGAAGAGGACTTATCCAGAATTTCCTGCACAGCATAATTTCACTTTGAAGATGGGGGCCAGTCAGCCACGTTCTGAGTTACACTGGAGTGCACACCACCCATTTGCAACCACTGTGGCTCACTGGGCCACAAGGAACACGCATGCCCTGTGAAAGAGGGCTTAATGGAAAATGACTATTGTGAGGAAGCAATGGACAAAGATAACAAAAACTTTGCCAAAATGACTGATGGTCACCACCCATTCCGCTAGGGTGAAGATGGACTATACTCCATTGTGGACCCAGTTACAAGCAAACAACATAAAGCAGCATAAAAATCCCACAAGCGAGCAGTGGCTGAAGTGGTGGCACACGTGGAGTCTGCCATTAACCCCAGACAAATTTGGGTTGATATTTTGGATATTCACCAAATAAACCAATCAGAACAATATGCCCAGGTCAAAAATTTTCACAGTAACCTGAATGAGTCACAAAGCGACATCAGTCATACACATATTGAGGAACAATGCAACCACAATTTGGGCGAAAATGCGGTGCATAATTCACCAAAGTTAAACCTCAAAAATACAAAATCTAATCAACAATCTGTATCAAATCAACATGAGACCTGTGCAGTAAAAGTTGAAGCAAATGCAAAAAACCGCAATTCCATTGAATCATTGGGTCATATCAAAGGAACCAACAATGGCAGTAAAATAACTGGAGTACAGACGTGGAGCATGGCCAAAATGAGCCGTGGTGGGATAGGGCCAGAGGGTCCTCCCAACCGCTCCTGAGGCGCCGCGGGCACCTCAGTGTCAATAGGGATGCTAAACATCACAGGAGCAAGGGCTCATACATCCCAAGCCAAAAAGCTGGCATTCCTGTGAAAACCCCTTGTAGACATCTTGGCCATCTAAGAAACCCACTGCCTACAAGGGGAAGAAGAATCCTGGTCAACCAGGGTCACACCATCACAATCAGTATGGACGTCTCACTGTGAGGTGATCGTCCAATACAACAAAAAATTTAAAATTACAAATTCATCATCACACTTGCATGGTTGAGTCTTGGTAGCAACAATTATGTGCCAAGAGGAAATAATTTCGATAGCATGTGTTTATGCACCGTGCACTGCAACTGAGAGAAAACAATTTTTTGAAAACATTCTTACTCTCACCCTCCCACCAGATACCATTATATTCGGTGATTTCAACTGCTGGGATAACCCCAATACAGATCAATGGCCTAATCCCAGAGAATACCCACCTGGACACATTGAATTCCGCACAATGAAGGCATCTCTTGGCTTACAGGATGCTCTTCCTCCCAATTCACCAATCCTTACCCATATGACAAGACCCAACGTACGCGAGGGACTGCTCATATTGATGAGTCACATTGACCACATCCTCATTCCGCAATCCCACCACTCAAGAATCTCCAAATTTATAACATAAAAGATCAATTTCTTCTGACCACCAATTAATTATATTGCAGTTAACTCCAACCCAATCCCACACACAGGTGTCGCCTTGGAGAAAGCTTCTCCCAGAAAATATAAAATTGTCTGAGATATCTGACTGGGTTGAAAATGAGGCTACAAACCCAGAATTCACAGCCCCATTCACTTTGGATCCCATCGGAACATGGGAAAATTTCAAAAAGGATTTAATCAACAAAACCCAACATATTGCATCATGTAAGTACACTGCAGACACAGCCGCAATCATGCGTACCTTGGCAGAACTAGATTACCTGGAGATAGATACTCTGAGATCTGGCTATAGCCCCAACTGGGGACGCAAATGGGCATATATATCTGCCCAATTTTATAAATTTATATTTAAACACCAACACAGAATCAAAGTATCAAACAAAGGTAAGTTCATAAAGGAAGGCGAAACCTGTTCAACATACTTTTTCCGCCAATTCCACTCCTGTGGAAACCAGCCCACGTACACACAGGTCCGCAAGACCAACAGCACCGTGGCAACTGATCCTGAGGAGGTCAAGGCGGAAGTACACCGCTATTACACTGAATTATATCACAAAACGCCAACAGATTCACAAAAATTTTAAGAAATCTATACAAACTGCCGAGATACAAAGTACACCACCAAATTACAACATAGTATCTTTAATTACATGGAAGGAGCTTTGGGAGACAATTCGCGGTGCACCACGTAGGAAATGCCCAGGGCCTGATGGGATACCCTACGAATTTTACAAAAAATATTTTCAACAAATCGCCCCCTCCTATTGGCGTCTATGAACCAGTGCTTGTTGAAAACCCGCCTATTACCAGGAGGCCATGAATCCTACGTTATAACTTTGTATAAAAAGGGTGACAAGTTGGACCTGGCCAACTGGCGCCCAATTGCACTCTCCAACACTGACACAAAAATTCTAACAAAAATTTTGGTAGCTAGATTAGGCGCAATTGCATCTGACGTCCTATCACCCAACAAGATTGGGTTTATACCAGGGCGTTCAATCTGGAACAACATTCACCCTGTTGCAAACATTTGCCAATCCAAAGCAACTGGTGCCCTGGTCTTCTTGGATCAGGAAAAGGCGTATGACCGTGTTACTGGCCATACCTAAAAGAATGTCTACATGCCTTCAAACTCCCACCAAGATTTGTAAAATGGGCGATGCTCCTAACAGAATCTGCAACCATGGCTGTATGTGGCCCTGGATTCCTAACAAACAAGATTAAACCACACAGAGGGCTCAAACAAGGGGATCCCCTCAGCCCACTGCTATACAATTTCAGCTTTGACTCACTCCTCCGAGTAACTGACTCACGTCTCATGGGGATAACCGCACAAGGACAACCAACAGTCAAGATACTGGCCTTTGTGGATGACTGTGTAGCAGGTATAGCAAACAATGAAGATGCCAGACAGCTGGAACACACTCTAGAGGAATACTCCAAGGTGAGCAATGCATCGCTCAACAAAAGAAAGACAGAAATCATCCTCTTAGGCAAATACACAAACAATTGGGCCACAACATCAGAACCTCATACCAACACACAAAGAAAAAACCCAATTATTTTACCCTTTGCAACACCTCCCACCACCTCTCCTGTCTGACACCTTGGAATCTGGCTAGAATCAAGGGGATTTGCTAATGAAACAATGGAAAGCAACCTGTTACAACGGGTATCCAAACGCGTTGCCTCCCTTAAGGGAAGAACCTCAGGACTAACAGGACGAGTTACAGTTGCTAACTCGCTCATCCTCCCAATACTGTGGTACCAGGCCCACGCGATAGCCTTCTCACCTACCTTTATAACCTCAATCCGCGCGCTTATCCAGGAATGGCTGTGGCCTGGCTCTCACCCTCCTATACGGATGGAAACACTATTTGGCCCACGCTCAAGCGGAGGCATGGGACTAATAGATTTTGAGAGCCACGCCAATCACATCCTAGGTACCTGGATAAAGGAGATCTTTGCTCCAGACCTCCCGCAACAACATTGGTCCAGAGCAGCAAGGACTAACTTTACACAGGCGCTCAAATTAACCAACCCACATAGTCCACCCAGACTACTTTTATATCTTGCCAAGCACCCTACTGCAACGGGTCCACATGGAACCTCCCTTCATTTCAAACATATCCTCTGAACTATCTGCCATATGGGATGGACCATAGAGAACATGGCTACTATACAGGGAAGGGGACGACCCAGCCCCCAATTCAAATTAAGAAACCCAGAATTCACCCCCAGAGGGATATGCTCGCAACAGCCCCAAGCATAGCTAGGATAGAATACCTAGATATGTTGGACATTCCCTATGATTTAACCACACAGAAGGCAATGTGGAAAATGACTCACCACCCACTCCTACAGCCAAGGATAAGAGCAAACGCTTGGCGCTGTCTGAGAAGGACCTATAGGATGGCGGACCATTCCAATTCCCTCCACAAAACATGTGCAGTATGTGGAGGGGAGGGATCTCTACATCACCGCCTAGAAACATGCCCCCCAACCAAATCTATATGGCAGGAAGTCGCACGCCTGCTTAAGATCCAAAATGAACAAAAATTCTCGATAACAAAGAGCATCTTCGCGCTCCAGATCAAGTCATCAATCCCATCTACCCTCCGCTCCCTAATAATACCCATTGTAATGTGGACAATCCACACAATTGCATTAGATGCGTTCAAGGGCATGGTCCCAACCATTCATGGGGTTATTAACAGATTCCATGTTCACTTAATGAAGCACTTACAAGCCTGGCTCTATGGATATATGAGACTAAGACAAAAAGCGCTCATAGAATCATGGTTACCGCTCTGGTTCCTCCACACAGACCCTTTCCTTCACACCTGTTCCATAGCAGGGGAAACCTCCTTGGAATAGTGCACCAAACTCCCATACCTGGAAGTCCCGCTGGCAACAGGGGTAACTTGAGTACCCTGGGGTGCCTAATTTCATGTTTGTCAGTTATTTCCTTAGTTTTACATGTATTTGATAATGTCCGTCCCCTGGTCGGCTTACCTCAGTTAGATAAAACTTCAGCAAAATAATACAAAACTTGGGCTGTGGGGCAAAATTTTATTTTAACTCTTTTTCCAAGTATAGCTTAATATAAGATTATGTAATTATATAAATGATGTTCAGTCTTCAAATTACACCAACAGATACTCAAGCTGTATTCTTATACGATGGGATGCTACAAACTCCTCCACTTCCCACTCAGATGTCTCCTCTATGTGGTATGCCTATGGGGTCTCAGGAGCGGACCCCAAACAGGGCCATCTTGCTTTCATGAAAAACGGCAAAGATTCACAAATGTTGGTGTGAGATCCAACTGATAAGAGGAACAATAAAACTTTCTGAAAAAGCATTAAGGTCCTATATTCTTTGGCCTTAATTTTTTCATGGCAGCTTGATTGGTATATTATTGGCATCAAGCATTATGAGATCTTCCTCCTTGTATGCAGGACCCACCCATCTATTTACCATATGTATTCTCGTTGTAGATCTCAAGCAGCATCCAAATTGGTGTTGGCCGCTTAGTGTACTTTCTTATTGAACTTGGCGAAGCTCATCACTGCTTTGACCTTGGACCTACATCTGGGTTTCATGTTATAAGAAGGTTTAAACTATAATTGGCAAAGAAGGGAGAACAAATAATTGAAGCATTCAGGGCGCTATTATAGCTATTTTGGGCCAGGGGAAGAAGAGAATCCCAAGTTGAATGGTCAGCTGCAGTGTAACATCACAATTACTGTTCAAAAAATGGCTCATTTGTTTTTTCTGCCCATTTGATTAGGGTGGAAGGCGGTAGAATGGCAGGGACAAATATGAAGAGACTTTCACAATTCTTCTTAAAAAATACATTTGTAAACTGGGGTCCAAGGTTATAATACTCTCATGAGGAACCCCATGGTCATTGAAAACATGGGAAACATATAACTTGGCCATCTGAGCTGCAGCTACTAAGGTGTATGTTGGAATCAGGAATTTTGTATAGGCTCGCAGGTGCTGAATAGCTCCTGATTTCAACAATAATTCAGGAGAAGTTGTTATCTCAACCTCCATAAATAAGGAAAGGGGTTTATTACCACTAAATAAGATAATAAAACTTAAAGCCTGCAATAAAAGTTAGTCCCTATAAAGTTTTATTAGTAGCGGCAAGTGGGTTAAGTCGTGACTTTATACATTTCACTGCTTAGTATATAAACGAAATTAAGGCTTGTGAAGCAGAATAGTAATTATTTCATTATTGGCTTCAAGCCTATTTAGGAAATATGAAGGTTTGACCTATTTGGTATCTTGAACTTCGCCATGCTTTGGCATAATAGCCAATGGAGGGTTGAGAGTTTGTAAAACAAAGCCTTGAGATAACGTTTTAATATAATTAAGCCAATCACCATGAGGGAAATTAATTTCACCTGGTGTGACCCCCTTGAGGCCTATAAAAGGCCTGGTCTTCACGTTGGAGTTTGCAGTGAATTTACTGTAGGACTCGAGGAGATCTCTGTATGGCTTCCCTGATTTTTCTGATAATTTGGCATAATCTTATCATTACTAGTAGACCTATTTGACTGAAGAGAGGGAATAAGCACTTTAATCTGTGAGGCCAGACTCCACTGAGAACCAGGCAGTTTTAGGTATATTTAAAATCGGAGTTATTCTCCTCTGAACTATATTATTTTCTATTCAAAAAACTATTTTTCTGACATTACCTTCAAGTATGGAGGGGGAGAATAAGGGAAAAGAAACTGACCATGAACTCTGTTGATTACAACTTCAGAAGCAAGTGACTTGATAGAATATACGTCACCCCTTTTGTAGGTGATGGCAAATAATCCTTCCCAGATGAACCTTAGCTTCTCACTTCTAGGAGTAATATGGATATGATAATATAATACCAGGTCAGAGATCTGAAAAGAGAGTATAGGCGATCTGAATTCATTGGCTGCTTGACAATCTTTGGTGAAACTTTTGGCTAGATTAGTCATAATTTCAGATTGTAGTTAAAAGATGTGTTGGGCCAACTTCCTTATGTCCTTGTCTAGGTCATCAGTACTGGATGAAAAGACATCTTTTTCCAACAGGGCAGGTATGCCAGGTTCCCAACCATACAAAACATGGAATGAAGACATTTTTAGAATTTGATGATAGCTTATGTGATAGGCCATGAGTTCACTGAGTAAAAACTGATCCCAATGCAGAGGGTCATAGGTGGCCATTTTTTCATAATATGAGCACTAAAATTCCATTCGCCCGTTCTACAGTCCCATTGGTTGAAGGGTTCTAAGGGGAGTAGAAAAGTTGCTGGGTGCCCAAGGACATGGCCAGAATTTTGACCACATGGGAGGTAAAATAATTCCCATTATTCGCATATGAGGACCTCTGGGCAATCATGGCGGGTAAAGATCGATTGGTGGAAGAAAGTGGCGGTAGTTTGGCAGTTTAAGCAGGGAGAGCCACGTCTTCAATCCATTAAATAAAGTGGACAATACCTACCAGAATGTAGCGATTCCACTGGTAGTCTGGGGTAGCGATCCTACCACATATAAACTGATATTGTGAAAGATTTCTGAGGGGTAGTGGGCTGGTATTGGTATATGATTTTTAAGCGAGATTGCTTTTACCAAGTTAAACAGGCATCCAAGACTTCAGTGATATATTTCATGATACCCTCCCAATAGGACCGTTTCTTGATCCATTCAGACTTCTTTCTAACTCCACTATGCCCAAGGGTGGAGTGGGCGTTCAGGATCACTGATACCCGCTCTAAAGGTCGCAGATAGGGAAGACATTTTACTCCTACCTGTTTGTATAACTTTCCGCTTCCCACATTAGTGTTGTGAGAATGTCATGCTAGCATTTTCTGGACGTAGGCATCCTCATCTTCCCAGGCTTCAGGGGTCATAAGGAGATCATGTAATCTATCCGCTACACTGTTGTCCAGATGAGGATAGGCAACTTAGTCAAACCATCCACATTTATATGATGCGTCCCCACTTGGTGCTCAATTTTCATGTCATAAAGTTGAAGTTTAAGGGCCCAACGGGACAACAGTCCAAATGATCCGTCATGTTTTATACCCATTTTAAAGAGGCGTGGTCATTAACCACAGTGAAGGTAGTGCCATATAGGAAAGGGTGGTAATGTTTAACAGAAAGTAAAACTGCAAGGCACTCATTTTCAGTGACATGTAGCTATGTTTGGCTTTTGACAAAATATTGCCGAAGTAGGAGAACGGATTATCTATGCCATTACTGTCCAATTGGGTCAGGATGACTCCAACGGCATAGTCTGAGGCATCGGTGAACAATATGAAGGGTTTACCATAGTTGGGGTGGCGTAGGATAGGGCGTTGCTGAAGCAAATTCTTTAGTGTTTCAAATGCAGCTGCTTGTTCTGGACCGCTAATAGTAAAGGGGTGTTTTTTGCCAATAGTCAGATTAGAGGCCCGCTGAGCTGGGAAAACCTGAGGATAAATTGATGGTGATATCATATTATACCCAGAAATACCTGAATATCCAGGAGGTTCTTAGGGACAGGAATTTTAGAGATAGCTTTGGCTTTATTTTGATGGCTGTTTCCTTCCTGGAAGATAGCATGTCCGAGGAAATTGAGCCTCTTTTGGAAGAAGGTGCAGTTTACAGTTTCAACTTAATGTTAGAAACCCATAGGCGTTGAAAGACTTCTTTTAAATGAGCGAGATAATCTTTGAATGTTGCAGAAAAAATGGTGATGTCCACAAGATAAACAATCACACAGCTTAGCTTGAGGTCCTGCAGAATGTGATCCATTACACGTTGGAAGGATGACGGCGTATTACATAGCCCTTGGGGTAAGTAGTTAGTCTGAAAAATCCTTCACTACAAATGAGAGCACATTTCTCTTGATCTTGGTGAGAAAGGTCATTTGCCAATATCAGCTGGCCAAATCCATGGCAAAAAATAATTTTGAGCCGGAGCTTTGTGTAAGAGCATCATCTATGTGTGGGATAGGATAGCTGTCTTTTTTATTGAGATTATTCAGTTTACAATAGTCCATGACTACCCAAAGACCTCCATTATTCTTTTTGATCAGCAGAGAGGGATCGTTCAATGGCTTTAGGACGGTACTAATAACCCAGCTTCTAATAACTTCTTGATCTCAACCCTTATTTGCTGCTCTTCAACCTTAGACTTATGGTAAGGTTTATATTGAATAGGTTAGTCATCACCAATGTTAATAGAGTGGCTCCACCCCTTAATATGACCATAATCCATATCGTTTAGGGATAGAATATCGCTATATATATCCAATAGAGAATGAACTTGTTTAAGCTCATTTGGGGTTAGGTCATCTGAGATGTGGAAATCCGGTAGAGTACACACCATCTGGTCAGTGGGTAAACCCACATCCAACGTCAACCCAATAAAGTGGGCACTTGTAATTTCATCAAGGGGAATGAGTAGACCTTTCCCTATCTCTTAATGTTTTTGACGATGATTGGTTTATTGGTAAGGTTCCCCAATAGGATATTCATGGGTCATTGATACGTGGGATCTAGTATACCCAATAGCACCTGGGGTTCCAAAGTGCTTACTCCATCAATGCTAGTTATGTGTAGAAAAAGGCTTGAGGATCTTTTGTGACATGTTTGTAGCGACCACCCGCAGTTTTAACAGCCTTAATTACTATTCCTTTGCAGCATAAAAGGGAATGCCTTCTGAAGCATCCACCAAATTGGGCGACTTTTTTATGTTTCATCCAGAGGTTGTGTAGAAAAAAGGTAAATCAGGGGAAGGGTATTTAAGTAAGCAGTTGTATTATTTTTACTGGTTTCTTCATTGGTAAAGAGTAGAGGAACTTCACAACAGAGTAAGGAGAGGTAACCCTGTTTCATGTTGATTATACCATAATAATCAATCATAAATTGCATGCTAATAAGCATGTCATAAGCGTTATTGTCCAAAGCCACAGCAGGAGCTACCAGGATGAGCTTCCTAATCCGAATAGGCAAAGAGGAATAGTTTCCAATAGCACGGGTGTAGTTGGGACCCGCCATTCCAAACTTCTGCGTACACTCAAGATCAGGAGCTATGTTAATTTTCTTGATCAGCTTGGAAGAGAGAACGTTTGTGGGAGATCCAGTGTCCAATTTAGCCCTAACTCGGACTTTTTGAATAGTGACCTCTACCTTAGTTATAGTCCTGCCAAAATTAGGGGGAAGAGCTGATACTTTCTTATGACGGAGAGTAGAGGCAAGTTTTTTATCTGTATTGGGATAGTTATTTTTAATGGACTGTAGGGTGTGAACATGATTAATGGGTCAGATCAGTGAAGCAATTATCTGATCAGCATCGCAAGCAGTATCAATAACCTTAGGGCACCCCAGCACTTGATTAAAGTAGGTTTCTTAATGGATCAGAACTTTATCTACTCCTTCAAGTGTTTAGCCAATCCAGTATACCTACTTCAACAAGAGCTCCTAGTACATAATAACCATCTCTCTCATAACTCCCAAAAGACTCATCATCCTAAGGTTTGTCCACACATGTTGGGTGGATATTAGAAGAGCTTTTGGAGGTGGAGACCATATATTTAGTATATGTGAGGCCAACCGCAGTAATGATCATTGTTGGAGGTAGTGGTTTAACTTGAGAAGCCTTATCCATGAACCTATGGTTATCAGGAGGGGCTGTCACTGGAGGAGAGGTTTGGATTCTCTCACGGCTACAGGGTTTGGATTAGAGTTGACTGGAGGAGATAACCTCGTGGCGGGAGTTGCTTTAACTACTCCAGCTTTGGGTTGATCAGAGGCTGTAAGCCGTGGGAAAACAAGTAGATGAACTTTAGCGACTTGGTCCTTAAACCCATTGTTAGTGAGGGTGAATGTCACCTGAAAAAGGGGTTTAGACTTAGGAGCAGGCTTGAGAATCACTTGGAGAGATTTATTGGATGGCACAAGCTTATCTTTGCGGCAAGGTGTGGACAGGGAGCGCTGCCACATTGATGAATAAAAATCTGATTTACTAGCCTAAGAACCTCAGGCTGGCTGGGCAAAGGAAGATCAAATTTGAGCCGCACAGCAGGTGCTGGTATTAGGGTAGTAACCAACACATGTGGGGCCATAGGGATCAACTGGAACTCAAATTGTGGCTCTATGATTGGGAAGTCCTCAATAGTGAAGTTTTAAGGATTTGAATCCAATCCTAAAGTAGCCTCATCGTTATAGATATCTGCAACCTCTAGCAGTACCTCCTTGATATCACAGATAATAAGATGTGGTATTTAACGGATATAAGATGCCATGTTATGGAAGGGTAATAAGCTAAACCAGTTAGAATGGCATCAAGGACATCATCAAGAGGTAACATTTTAGCAAGTAATAGAGGCTGAGATTCACCTTAAATTGATTAACAAAAGTGATGAACAATTCACCCATTTTCATATAGAGGCATAAAGTCCTGCTTTTTCCTCTTGAAACTTTGCATTAAACCAAATTCAGCAGTTTGTGCATCCTTAACCTCTGCCATGTTTTCAGAGTGTCCATATGTGGGACCATCGCCTTTTGAGCCATGTGAATTAGCTGAGGTAGGATTTTGTTGACTTTTTGTTAGTCAGTCGTGCCTTCCATGGCTGATTTGTAAAAATATATAAAAGAAACAAAACTAACCTCGCCAGGGGTAAACTTGTCTTAAAGGGGGTTTTAAAGGGCGTTATTGAGTTTTTTGAGGCGTGATAAAGCGTTGGCTAGTTGCTGTTCAAGGGCAACCAGCCGGGATTCTTAAGCAGTGGTGAGGTTGTAAGGGTTAGTTCCCCCAACACCTTCTATTTTGAGCGTTTTTTTTGTTATGTACCACCCCCTGTAGTGAGCACCACTTGTTAAAATCAGGGTTTTGTGTAGGCTCGCAGGTGCTTAATAGCCCCTGATTTCAACAATAAATTAGGTTAAGTTATTACTCAACTGCCATAAACAAGGAAGTAGGGGTTTATTACCACTAAAAAATAATAAAACTTAAAGCTTGCAATAAAAGATGGTTTTTTATAAAGTTTTATTAGTAGCGATAAGTGGGTTAATAAGTGACCTTATACATTTCACTGCTTAGTAAAAAACAAAATTGAGACTTGTGAAGTGAGATAGTCGATTAATACATATTTGGCTTCAAGCCTATTTTGAAAAATGAAGATTTGACCTATCAGATCTCTCAACCGCACCTCACTTTGTTGGAATAGCCAATGGAGACCAAGAGTTTGTAAAAATATAGTCGTGAGGTAACTTTAAATTATATATTTAACCCATTTACTGCAGGGAAGTAAATTTCATCTGGTGACCCCCTTGAGGCCTATAAAAGGGCCTGGTCTTTACGCTGGAGTTTGAATTGAATTGAATGTAGGATGCGGGGAGACATCTGGATGGCTTTCCTGATTTTTCTGGTAATTTGGCATAATCTTATCATTACTAGTAGACCTATTTGACTGAAGAGAGGGAATAATCACCCTACTTCAAGAGGCCAGACTCCACTGAGAATCAGACAGTTTTTGTTTATATTAAATTAAATTTATTCTCATCCAAACTATCTTATTTTTCTTCTTAAACAACAATTTGTCTGACAGTGTGACATGTACTGAATTGGGTGAATTTAGTGGACCAGTTCTCCATTACCATGATAGCATAATATCCCTAGGACAGTAGTAGCTCCCCAAAAAATTCTACTGAGAGCAAAGTACAAGGTCTTACTATTTACTGGAATGATACCAATAAGCCAGCAATAGGCTGCTGATTTTTTTATCCTGTTGCAAAAAGGAACTCCTTTGTATACATTGCAACCTGTGCGGAGGTTCCCTTCCAGCTATACATATGGCGGATAAGCTACAGAATTTTTGTCTTCCAGGGGTGCCCTAAAGTTATACCATCATGGAGTTCCTTTATTATCTCCAGGAGAAATGGTCCTGTGTAACCCATAAGCGTTATGGAACTTTACCATATCATCATTTATATGGTTACCCTTCATTATCTCCTCCTGATTTAAATTTGCATTTGGAGAAATTTAAGATATAATCAGCGTATAAAGATTGAGAAAGGATTATTTTTCTGTTCATACTATACACCACTAAATTCTCCAGAGAAGCAAGAACCAGAATTCACGCAGCATAGGAGGTTGCTTAGATACTATTCCCTGGATGAATCACCAGTTGGGTGTTATGTAACTACATTCCCTTAATATCAGGATCTAAAGCAAGGTTACAGCTAAGAACGTCAGCCAACCCATTCTCCTTGTCTTTTGTGACCCATAAGTAACAAGAATTGCACAAGAGTCTCAATTAGAGGGTTTTCTGAAGGGTCAGGACATGAGGTGCCCCATATTACAGTAAGTCCTGATGGTCAGTATGAATGCAAAATGGCCAGTAAAAAATGAAGATATTGACGCCAATAGTCAGTGCTTTCATTAATGACAATAGTTTCTTGGCAGAAGCAGCGTGATTCAACTCAATCAAGGACATAATACGTTCAAAATTCTTAAAGGATGATCAACTCCATCTTTTCTACTTGTAACAGAGCAGCAGCAATATCAAAGTTAGGAGCATCTCTAGTCACTATAAACTCCATATCTGGATCTATGCGATGAAGAACTGAAGTGGAGAGCAAAATGCATTTCATAGCCTTAGAGGCATCCTCCAGTGCAGATGACCACTGAAGAGTCTTTGCCCTATCAGCTTTATACAAGTGTGCAGCTATCTTTGAAAGCTTGAATTAGACTTCTTAAAGAAGGCGCATGTCCCCAAAAAGCTTCTCAATTATTTAACTAAGTTGATGTTGGAAAATCATTTAATTGCCTTCTTCTTGTCTGGGGTGTTATGTGACCTTTTTCAAAAACAATGTTTCTCAAGAAGGTGGCCTGAGACATATTGATTTCACACTTACTGTTTTCTAGCATAGGTTTACTGTGTTAGGAACCAAGCGTGCAATGGAAAGACCTGGCTTCCTTCATGGGTAAGCCAATACCCACAAGGATAATTACAGTCCACAAGGCTTTGTGGGTTAAAAGGTTTTTTTGGTTAACGCGTTGGAAGGGATTTAAACAGGCCCAAAGCAGTGAATTAGTGCCTATGTCTTTTACTATATAAAATGACTAATAAAACAGTTTCTTAAATAGTAATTTTTTATTATAATAAGCAAAAATAGTTAAAAGAATAACCCACCAGTCTACCATTAGCAGGGTTTTGGGCTATATAGTGGAAAGGGGGAAGAGCTACTAAGCTGAATTATGAAATTGGAAAACGATTTTCGTTTTCAAATCTGTTGATTAACGAATTCAATCCTCAATTTTGCCTTAGTATCAACTGAGGTTTCCAAGCTATTCTTGGGACAATTTCCCAACTTTTGGATGCTTAATTAACATTTTTATCTTTAAAATGGGGTGTTGGGTTCGATACCAGTTTTTGGCCCTTTCAATTTTACTTTATGCTTGGATTTCGTCTTCTAGGTAATTTTTCCCATACAGATTAACTCCAGGTTGAATACTAGTTGAGGGCAGGGAATTGGGACTGTGGTGTGGGGCTTCTGTAATCTCCTAAAGTTTTCCTAAAGTTTCTTAGATTTCTTTCAAATTTAAACTTGCAGATTTTGACACTAGGATGTGTCTGGGTTTAGGGAAGTGTGGGAGAGGCATGTGGCAAACTGGAAGGGCAGCAGCCACCTCTTTTCTCATCTAAGGTATGCCCCAGGTCAGTAATTTGGGTGAGAGGCAGGGCCCTAGTGTTTTAAAATTTTTGGTTCTAAAGGGGTTCATGACCCTATCCAGATTAATAGCTGAAGCCAAGACCCTTATGCTGTTCCTAGATGTTCACCAATTGCTGAATTTGGATCTCGTTGGATGCTTGATCATGGGAGAAACCATGATTTCATCCATATAGGCCACAGAACATGCACCCAACAACTCTCTCAATGCCACATCCATATGACATTGAAAAATTGCAAGCGCAATAACAAGAATAATAGGCATAACCTGGAATTTAAAGCTTTCTTCCTTGTAAGTAATGCAGTAAGCCATCCCTGCCTTCTTTTAGCACAAATCTGGTTAAAAGCGTTTAAACAATCCAGATTGTCAAAAATACTTTGGCTTTCTCCACATTAAAGGCAGATTGTGCCTCCATATGAATGTGGTGCAGATTGGGTATGGTGAATTATTAAAATTATTATAATCTACATAAGGGCATAGAGCACCTTCTGCTTTTTAACAAAGAAAAGTGGTGAGCATACTAGATGGGTACGGTGAAAAATGGATTCTTTTGCAAGTTGCTCTGTAACCTAAACATCTAATAATGCCTCTTCCTGAAAAGCTAAAATGTAGATTGGGTAAGAAAAGTGAACAAGTTTAAACTATAAGTTTGAAATCACAATAAACTCTTAATGTTCAGGTAAGCATTTGCAGAAGCCGCATCAAATGAAGCCTCTAACTCGTCAAACATGAAGGTAAGGGAACTTTTGAAGTGGGCTTCAGTAGAGTTGTAAAGCGAAGTTTATGTATATTGGCCATTGGGGCAAGTTTCCCCAGAGTGTCCACCTCTAACAAAGTGACCATAAATTCATTTCTACTCTTTAGATAATGTCAAGTTATTGGCCATCAAGTTAATCTTTATATCAAATTTCGTTCACAATCCAATATCAAGATAATTGGGTACAGCAGTTTTTGACTTCCAAGAAGTGTTCATCCAAGTGTACTTACCAACTTGGTAAATAAATATCCCTAAGATTTAGCATAGTTTTATTATGGGAGGACCTGCTCTAACCATATCACTGTGTAAGTAACGTTTTTAAGGTAGTCAGATAGATCTTGATCAATAAAGTTCTCATTGGCACCGGTATTAACTAAAATTGTTATCCTACACTTCCCTGAATGGGAAAGAAAGAGTAGCAAAAAAGTAAAGAATACGAAGATTATTCTTAATTTAATTGCAGACAATGTAACCAAATCAAAAAGTAGGAATGGTTTCAGGCATAACAAAGCCACCAGGATCTGTCTTCAAATCAAAGAAGGGGTTGATATAGTTTTCCAATCATATGACTGATGGGACATAATCACCAACATTTTTCTGCAATTGCATACCTATTGCCATATGTGAACTTTTTTAGGGTTTTCTGCACAGATTTAAATGTGCAATGAATAACTTGTTGATATACTAGATAATAATGTGTGGTGAGAGATAATATTATGAAGACTAGTATCTAGCTGAGTTTTTCACAATCAAATATATACGCTAAGCTTTCTCCTATGAAAAGTACTGGTAACCTTCCTTCAACCCATGTGAAGGTTCTTGAAAACGATCCAGACAACAAGTAAATTCTATCCTTTAACTCTAATCCCAAGAGTTAGCAAACTTCTTGATAACAAGGGAACTTCTCTCTTCCCCTTTTGATGCAAGAGATCTTTTGAACTACAGACAATTAGATACGGAAATCTATCCCTCAAACTCTTCTTAGGAGCACAATTAAATGAATATATTACTATCTAAAATAATTGTCTTCTGAAATCGTCTTTTATCTAATACATTGTGAAGTGTTATAAATAATAATGGTACAAATTAATTTGACTCATTGTAAGGAATAATGATTTTCTAGTTTATGACAACAGCTAGTCAGTCATCTTATCTATAAGTGATTTACCCTCAATTATGTACATTCCTACTAATAACAGGATGTCCTGATATAAGAAAAAATAATTGTTTATGTTTGGCATCAGTTATCATGCCAGTCTTCTTTATAATTGATATCAACCTCAATAAGGTATCTTCTTACACCCAAGTGAATTTCCCCCTCACACAAGGCACTTGAGACATCTGCCAATGTCTTTCATGGCTATCTGCCATACAAGGATTTTTAATTGACATTGCCAGTAAATCCTTATGCCTATACCCACAGGTCAGTAAAGAAAGTGATCATTTGAAAACGTCTGCTTTTATTAACTAAAATCAAGGGATTATTTAGGGTATTTTAGCGCTGACTCTTCCATTGATACCCTAACGAGAATGGCATCTGTCAAGATACTAGCCCAAAGTTAATATTCAAGCAAAATGAATGACAGGATACAATTCTAAGCTAAAGCTTTGAATATAATTATCTTTATCTGGGATAATCCCCAATTAATTTTACCTAAACTTTCTGATATTGGGATCAAAACCCAATTTGATAAGGTTATTGAATATTGCTCAACTCAACATAACTATAATTTTGCAGAATCTCTAAAGTAATGAATTTGGTTTTGATCTTGGCTTGAACATGCCAGATAATCCCCTGAAAATACTGACACTTGAAACATTATTTATTATTATCTTTATCATAGTTATTGTATTGGTAAACTAAGTTGATAGTTCCCACTAAAATTAGGCAGCTATCGCCTAGTAAATTCCTTATGCCCTCCTTCCACTATCTAACTGCTGCCTACTATAAATTTCCTTTCCTACCCCACTTTTAGCCTAGATGTACTATAAATACCTTGAGGCTCTATTCTAATATTCATCTTTTGACAGATCAATCCTTTTAGTAACCTTACTTGATATATCATCTTAGGAGTTTCTTCCCTTGTTTGAAGACTTTAATTTATTAAAGTAACTTTTTACAATTATTGCCCAGGTCTTCAGAAACCATGGCCTCTTTCTCAGAGGATATGTGGGTTAACACCCCTCTATCCAAACAGCATCCATCTTTGTAAATTAAACTCTCCAAGAATTGTACCAATAATGAATGGTGCATCTTCTCATCCATCCACCTAGTCAGTATCCACCTTTGACTAAATTACTATCTTTCATAGGCTAGAGTTGGGGTATCATTCCCCAACGTCATCGTCCAACCCAGCGGTATAACCTCATACAGCTAGCAACCTGCTTATGTAATGGGACCTTTACACATTACTAGCTTGCCACATTTCCTTTTAGGCTAACTCGCAAGGTGCTGTCAATAAAAGCGTTGAAATTCCTGGTAACTACCAAAAACCCCTTAAAGGTTTGGTGACAAACTCTTATTAATTTATACAAGGTAGTTTAATTATTAATTGATAAAGAATATAAAACAACTTTTAAACATAGTCAGGAATCCTCCCTAATGGAACATCATTGATTTAGCGTGATCAAATCAGTCAAATTAATTAACATCCCATAAGGAGTAAAAACTAACACTAGTTAATATATCATATGATAAAACCCACATCCATGAAAGGTTTTCATATGATCAATCAAACCCTAGTAGATAATAAGAGTTATTTCATTATAATCTAATGAAGCTGGATGATGTGGTCAATTTAAAAATACCTACATCTTATTATTTTACTGAGAGTTTTTCCATTTCCTGAGCTCATCAAATCTTAGTGGGGATCATCCAAGGATACTCAGAGGTATAATGGTATATAGAAAATTGGTTCTGGTATAGCCTGCAAGGTTTCAAAAAGGGTTCATTTGTACTTTGGCTTTCCAGTAAAAATGGCGTTTTTAGGTTTTAAAGGCACAATACCCAATTTTTAGCAGGCTGGATGTCGCTATTGATCACCATAACCATGAGACTCCCTTCCAACAAGGGATCAAAAGTTTCCACTGGGAGGAATAAAGAAACCTAATTCATTTTAAAAACCATTAATTAGTGGGTCAGGGATAGTTCCTCAAATGATCCTCACTTTCCATCAAGACCAAAGGTATGGCGGGGAAGAATCTACAATTTTCAAAAGAGAATTGTTGTTTCCAAAAAGGTATTTATAACTTTTCTCTCTAGTTGCAATCACTTTTGCAACATTTATTCAATTCAAGTCTGAAAAAGTTTAATAATCTCACCAAGGAGATTAGTTGTCACCCATGTCAGGGAGCAGTTAGGCTAGTAAGGTCAAGGGCACAGGTGTTGGCCCTGCGACATCTAAATTTCACAAAAGCCCCAGTGAACCTGGAGGAATAGACAAACTTAACAAAAACTGGTGGTAACCATTTCCCCAGAAATTTTAGCTTGGAAAGCGCGATGCAACCAGTACATCAATATGCCAAACTCTCAACCACTCTCGTTGGTGAAACACAGAGTATGGGTATTCCTGGATATTCAGCAGATGGAGCTTTGGGAAAAGTTTTGTGGGGATGTACACACTCATTTCCTGAACGCGGTGTAAATCACACCTCATTCCATGCCACGTGGTTGGCTGGATCTTGGTTTCAAAAGCAAGAAAGTGGCAGACAATGCTGCAATGTTGCGCCTTGTAGTAGACCTCCCAGATGGGCAGCGGGTCATCAAAACTAAGTGCACCAGATGGACAAAATCAATTCAAATTTTTGTAACTTTTGACTTTCTGCCTACTATGGTCAAACACACCATACTTGAACAACACCTGAAGGCTGGGCTCGCCATATACAGCAAAACAAAATCCTATGAAATGCAGCGCTTTATGCTGATGCCAAACCTGTGCAATGGCAAAGCAATTGCAGTCCTAACCCCAGCTGAGGGGATAGCGAAGGATCTAACCCAAATCCCACACACCACTTTTATTGACATCAAGGGGCATGCCACCCACCCTTTCAGGGTCACTGTGGACAGCGCACCTCCCATCTGCGCCTTTTGTGACGCATTTGGCCACAAGGCACACACCTGCCCCTCCAAGGAGGGCATTACATACCAAGAAATCCCCTCAGAGGCAATGTTGCGGTGAGGCCCACTATGAATTGACCTCCAGTACAAAGGCAGGCTTCCTGTGAGGAGCGCAGGGATGCTACTTACTAGTGAAGCCAATATCCCCTCAAGAGCGGAAAAAGGCCAAACAGGCCCGCAAGGCGGCGGCCAAGGAGGTGGCCAAGACCACTTCCACTATCCCACCCTCCCAGCTCCAGGAGGACATCGAGACTTTCATGGTGGAAGCAGCTTGCAAGTCCCTCTACCAATCATATTGGGACGCCCAAGCTGAATGGGCAGCCCAAGCTGAAATCCCAATGAGCGAGTTGGTTTCACTCGACCAATGCGCCCAAGCATTGATTGGAACTGAATTGGTTTCCAACCTTCCTGCTGACAATTCAAAATCAAGCATTGGTGCACTGAAAATGCACGCACCACAAAAATCTCGCCCTGCAGTGGGGAAAAGAGTGAAGGCAAAATCCAACGCAAACCCAACTGCTAAGGCTACCCATACCACCAACTACGCTGCATCACATACCTGAGCTGCCAAAAAGCGCCATGAAGAACAAGAGAAAGCTATAGGGCTTGGGTGCCTTTCCCCTCGCAACTAAGGTGCGATGGGGGGAGCCTTTACTTTAGGGACATTGAACATCACTGGACTTAAGGCCTCACTGTCCTGGGCTAGGAAACTGAGTTTTTTACAACAAAATATACCCGTGGATATCCTGGCTATTCAGGACTCCCACTGTCCGCGAGGTTCTGAGGAAAAATGGAAACCCATGATCCTCCCTTCCCTCTCCTTCTGGTCCAAACACTGTGGGGTGCTAGTTTGAAAGAACAATAATTTTAAACTTTTATTGTCTGAATCCTTAATTAGTGGCTGCATCCTCATTGTCAATTTTTCATGGGTTGATGAAGTGCACGCTATTGTCAACATTTACGCCCTGACCTGTGCACGAGAATGTCAGAATTTTTCTCATCAGTCAAGTCCATTCCATTGCCCCCTGACCCTTTTGTTGTTGGTGATATGAACTGTTGGTTGAACCCATCACTGACCGCTGGCCTTCCTCATCTTCCCCGCCACAGGGACACGGTGAACTACGCATCTTCAAGGCCACCCAAGGGTTGGTCAATACTATGCCATTTCATGCTCCGCTTCTTAAAAACATGTCGCGCCCCAAGTCCACAACAGCCAGTTAAGGTTCATGTCCCGCATTGACCTTATCCTTGCACCGTTGAAATTTTGTACCCAAATTTCTTATTTCATCTTGACAAAGATCAAATTCTCTGATCACAGAATGGTTTCAATATCCTTCAACCTATCCAACCCAGTGGCTCAGGCTCTGAGTTGGTGCAAACTTTGCCCAGCTTAAATTGCATCGCCAAGATTTTCCTCATGAGTGGAATCCATGACCATGGCTCCAGAGTTTATCGCACTGTTTTGCGCTGATCCAATTTCCACCTGGTCTGCCTTCAAAGTGGGCACAATCTGTTAGGCTCGCCACCTTTTCTCCCGCTGCTCACAATCTTCCTCAGCAGTCATTTCGCATGCTTTGGCAGAGTTGGCCCACCTGGAGTCCAACGTCTCAGCCGCAGGCTACCGCCCAGCTTGGGGTTGCAAGTGGGCAGAAGTAGCCGCCCACCTTAATGCTCATGAGCGACAACAAAAGCATTGGGTCTGTGTTCAGTACAGAGCTAAGCACATCACAGCGGTTGACACATGCTCCGCTTACTTTTTTCAAAAATTCTTTGCACCATGCTAGAGCTTGGCCTGCACAAAGGTGCAAAGGCCAGACAATTCCGTAGCGGATATGCTGGCTAAAGTGGTGATCAAGATACAAAATTATTACTCCAAATTGTACTGATCCAACCTGATTTTGCTGGCCGAAATGGCAAATTTTCTTGATAGTGCACACATCTGCATGTTTCCTGTTTCCCAGAGTTAATGAATTTGATTACTCTGGATGAACTCTGGTCCACCGTCTACGGTGCACAATGTAGGAAATGCCCAGGCCCTGATGGCATTCCTTATGAGTTCTATAGGAAGTATTTCAAGTATTTATCCCCACTTTTGCTTGCCTCTCTTAGCCATTGCCTTTTGGAAACGCGCCTCCTACCAGGAGGGCAAGAGGCCTACACCATTACGCTAATCAAAAAAGGGGATAAGCTAGACTTGGCAACTGGCGCCCCATTTCTTTAACCAACACTGATACAAAGATTTCTACTAAAATCATTGCTAACCATCTAGGGATTGTTGCCTCTGCTGTCATCTCCCCGGAAAAATTTGGTTTCATACCCAGAATGTCGATTTGGGACAACGTGCACACTGTGGCCAACGCCTGTCAGTCCACGGTCTCTGGTGCACTAGTATTTTTAGACCAACGGAAGGCCTATGATAGAGTTAACTGGGATTACCTCAGGGCCTGCCTCCACCAATTCCGCCTACCCCCTCACTTCATCATTTGAATGATGCTGCTGATGGAATCCGCCACAATGGCTGTGCGTGGCCCTGGCTTTCTCACATATATAGTCCGCCCTCAAAGGGGCCTACGCCAAGGGGACCCCCTTAGCCCACTCTTATATAACTTTAGCCTTGACCCACTTATTTGAAACATTAATGCCCGCCTTACTGAGGTCCACGTGCAAGTCCAAGCCCTAGTCAAGATGTTGGCATTTGCTGATGACTGAGTGGTTGGGGTGTCTAACAATCATGATGCACGCGCGCTTGAAGCTCTTATCCAGGTTTACTCCAGGGTAAGTAATGCTGCACTCAACGCCTCCAAAACTGAAACCATTCTCCTTGGTTGGTATAAAGCCCGCTGGGCTCAGCACCCTGTTTCCATTTCACCCCATCTGCTAGCGCACACGCTTGATTACCCTGCCCAACTCACACCGCCCCACTTGTGCTCCCCTTTGTGCCAAGCCCCACCGGTGGGCTGGTCCGCCATTTGGGGGTGTGGTTGGAGGCAGGTGGGTATGCCTCAACGGTGATGAAAAACCATATTCTGGACAACGTGACAAAATGCATCGCCTCCCTCAGAGCCCATCCTACTTCCCTTACCGGCAGGGTTGTACTAGCCAACTCTATGCTCCTCTCTAAAGTCTTTTTTGGGGCCCATGCCATCGCTTTCTCCCCATGTTTCTTCAAATCACTGCATGCCCTTCTGCAAGGGTGGCTTTGGTCAGGCCGCCCACTGCTAGTGCGACTGGAGGTCATGTTTGGCCCTCGCCATAGTGGTGGCATGGGCCTGCTCAACTTTGAGGCCCATGCTGCCAAGATCCTGGGCACCTGGATCGCTGCTGTTACCAACCCTACAGTTTCAGCCTAACACTGGTCCCGCGCCCACTCCAACTTCTCCCGCACCCTGGGCCTCACCAACCCATCCCACCCACACTCTTTGTTAGGATATCTGGCTTCCCATCCTTTGGCTGCAGGTCCCCATGGGACTGCACCCCACTTCAAACGGATCCTCCTCTCCATGCAGAGTGCTGAGTGGCGGATTCATATTTGTGGGCACACAGCCTAGAGGGGGCGCCCCTCTCCTCGGTTCACCCAGGAGGTACAGGGACTACCCATTCTGAATGGTTTGATACCCGCGAGGCCCCTTACCCTGTCCAGGGTGGACTACCTGGACATGATGGACATTCCCTATTCCCTTGATAACCAGAAAGCCATTTGGAAGTACGCCCACCACCCTCTTCTGCAGCCTCATATCTGATCCCATGTGTGGCCCTGCTTGAGGCGGGTGTACCATACTGCCAAATGCTCTAACGCTTTACACTCATCCTGTGTCATGTGTGGCCAGTACGGAACGCTGTTTCACCGCCTGGAAAAGTGCCCTCCATCAAAAGTGATATGGCATGAGGTACAACGTCTACTTTGCCAGGATCAGGCACAGCCCTTCAGTTTGTTTAAGAATATGTTTGCTTTATCAATGGCCTTCCCTCTTCCACCCTCCCTCTGTGCTTTAGTTGTCACAATCACCATGTGGACTATCCACACGATTGTCTTGGATGCCATCTTAGGCTCCACCCCCACCCTTTAAGAAGCTGTCCGCCAGTTCTGGTCACACTTAGTGGACCACTTTCAAGCATGGATGTTTGGATACCTCCCACCACGTCGCCGCCAGTTGGTCTCCTCCTGGTTCCCAGTTTTGTTCATCAACTCTGAACCTCCTCCACACGTGCTCAATTGTGGCGCCTGCCCCTATACACGTACCCCCCCCCCAGTAGTGGGGTTCCCGCTGGCAACAGGAGACAGCATTAGCTTCTCTGGGGTGCCCTCCTATTACATGAGTTTTGTTTTCTTTGATGTCTTATTGGAAGTGTCCATCCACTGGTCGGCCTTCCCCACAATTAATTTAAATGTATCAAAGTGGTATTTATAAGGGTCTCTGCATTTGAAACCTTAACGATTGAATTGCCTGAACGTTAAGTAATAAGTCAGGGCTAAAACCCTTGTTGATCCTCAAGTTCTCCTGAGAAAGAAGCTTGGAAGTAGAATAAGCACATAATTTCAAAGGAGAATTGGTGTTTCCAAGGGTGGTAAATATAGGGTCTCTACATGGGATATCATTGTGGCAAACTAACTGAGAAATTAATCAATAACATAGGGCTAAACCCCTATCAACCATTATGTTCTACTAAAAGCAGAAGTCAGACTTCAAAAAACTCCTCCATTTTCAGAATAGAATGGTTGTTTCCCAGGCTGATATCTATAGAGGTCTCTGACAGTGAAACATTGCAGTCAAATTACTGGAACTTTAGTCGGAGTGAGTAAAATTATCAAGAAGAGCACCAATTGTATGTTGAGAGATAACAGGTATAGCCCTCCATAACTGAGTGTACATTAATTGACTGTGTACGCTTTTTTATGGAAATGTCATCCTGATAACTTTGAGCCAAAGTAAGGCCTAGACCTGACCATGATACTCATATAAGTTGGACACCAGAGGCAACATGTTTGACTGGCTGTAAAGATCTCATGGAAGGTATTGAATGAAGAAGACGTGGGTTACCAAGCTTCCAAAAGGCATTCCTGCCTTTTAATGATTTATAAAATTTCTCTGAATTATGAGAACTATAAATGCCCAGTTAAATGCACTGGGAGAAAGATGACACAGAAAGTCAGTCCCATGTAGAGCAAATAAGGGCCGTTTATATTGAAATTGATAGAAGTTCAGAAGAAACAGAAGCCAGTGCCTTACTAATATCAAGAAACTTTAGAGATATGGTTTGGAATCATACCATAAGGGCTATAAAGTTAGAAAACCACCAGATATATTTAGGAAGGGCAGGAACCCTCCCATGGATAGTCAAAAAAGAAACGCTGAGCCATGTTTATCAAATCTAAAGGATAACACTGTGGTGAGGTGAATAAAAATACAGAAAAGAGCAACATATCATGTTACCAATGAGAGAGAGTCCAACATGTATAGAGTTCCCATAAGCATAATATAATGAGGGTTGGTCATCTAATGTCATGAGATTTCTAAACTCTCTAGTTCTAGGAGAGGGGATGAAGAGTATACACAAACCCTCAGGGAACAAACCAATACCATGAACACCATAGAACACCACTGATTAAGCAACATTTTTCAGAAATCGAGATCTATTTGGGGAGGTTTTCATTGAAATGATATATGAGCTCATATCTAAAAGATATAGTTAGAATAAAGGTTTATTAAAGGAGATGACCAACAAGTATTTTAGTCAAGCAAAGATACTATAAGGGATACAGGGAGAGATGGACCATTGTCTTTTTGATGAGGTACTGCAGCTAATCTAACAAATAATATAACTTTATTATTAATTTTTTGTGCCATATCTTGAGTAGGCCTGAACTCAGTTGATTAATTAATTTATATTGCTCTTAAATGGGCATTATTATAAGCAGACGAGAATCAAAATTTCATTTCCCAACTAAAATGTAATGACCCATCGTTATTTATTAAATATCTGATACACTGGAGTGCCATTGATCTAACGTTGGCTGGCGCATCACGGGAACCACTAAATCCAACCTAATATTACTTTACTCTTACACAATATTGGTTTAGAGTATGCTTTAAGTCAGGTCAGGCGGCCACTTAGTGCCCTTGGCTTTGATAAGCTCCACATTATTACTGCAATCTGTTCTCATAATCATTTTATGGACATGAATACAACAGTCAGGACTTCTTTCTTATAAATCAAATAGTTGTATTCCTCTGGAGATATTTTTGGGGAATAAACTTGACAGGTTATATATATTTTCCTGTAACTGTTTGAGCAATCCCAATGGCTAATTGTCCTACTTCTTTGAACACCTGGAACTCTTCTTCATAGTTGGGAAAGATCAGGAGGGAGCTTGGAATATACATTTATATAGCTGATAAAACTCTTATGGGCGGTGTTTGTAAATACAAAAAGGTTCCCTTATTATGAGTTGGTACAATGAGGCAGCTACCTTACTGAAGTTTGGGGTAAATGATTAGTAGTTAAAACTTACCAGAAAAACTTAAGAAGTTTAGCATTGTTGTTTGGTACTGGTATGCGGAAATTGCTTCCACATTGTAGATCAAATTTGCTTTCCTTCTGGGTGAATGATGTGTCTAGCAGCTTCAGATCCCTAGCACAAAGCTTTACTTTTTAATTTACAAGTTCTATAGTTTGCTTCTTATAGCCAATGGAGTACTGCCTTAGGTCCTGGAGGTGTTGTTGGAAATCAGCTGAAAAGATGGTTATATAATCTAAAGTAGACAGTTACACATTAATATTTTAGTCCATTGAAAAGATCATCCATAACTTTTTGGAGTGTTTTAGAACTCCAGTGAGCACAAAAGGCATTTGAGTGTTTTTAGCTTATCTGCTTTTGGTGAAATGTTGTTTCTAAATAGAATTTCCCTCCATCACAAGTTGGTTGTACCAAGAGAAAAGGTCAATATTGGTAAAATATTGTGCACTCCCATGGCGTTGAAAGTATTCACTATCAGTGACACTAGGTGTGCGTTTACTTGGTCACTTGGTTCATCAGAATGTAGTTGACAAACAGCTTTTGTATTTTATCTTTCTTTGGGAGACTATGATGAGAAATGCCCATAGAGAATTGGAGGGTCAGATGAGATCACTAGACAGCGCTTTTTTGTTTTACATTTCAAAGAGAATTTTCAAGCTTGAGGCAGGCGGTAGGGCCATCTGAAATAAATTTATCATCACAACATCAATATCGTGTGAACCAGGGTCAAGAGGACAATGTCATCACTGTTGTGGCAAAAGACATCTTGAATGTTTAAAAAGCAGCTTAATTTTTCTCTGTTTTAATCATCCAAATGAGTTTAAGCGCTAATCTTTTCAGATAACTCGCCACAAAAATAGGTAGTCAGTTTTTTATGTATGTCAGATGGCTACTCTGGGTTGGAATAAGTAAGTGTCAGGGGTTTTGGCCCCTTTTTCATTTTCATAAACTCTTTACTTAATTTAAAGTTTTCATAGGTTCTAAAATAATTTATACCTTTTAAGAAAAGCAAATGGAATTGGTTTTGGATGAAAAGTAATGCATTATTATATGATATTTTACCCACTATCTCCACTGGGAGGTTAAACAATTAACATAACAATTTTGCTGAGTTCATCCAGAAATCAGGAAGAACATGTCACTTTAAAGAATGTCTTTGTCAGGATTTTACCCAGATGGACTCCTTCCAATAGTATCAGGATTAGGGGGTTTAGTTAGTCAGGCGTGATTGCCAGCTAATGCTTAGTTTGATACTATTTAAAGTTATATTATTAATTTGAGTTTAGGTTCAGCGGAAGCTTCATTCACTGCCAAAATTCCATACAAAGATTGTTGTGGGAGTTTATAGTGGTAAGCTGATGAATATATTATAATCATCCAAATAAGGTTCCACCAACTAATTTAAGAACCGGTTACTCATGCCAAGGATGCTCAATGTTTATTTAATTATGAACTTATATATAATTGGCCAGTGACTCATGCCAAGGATAGATTGACCTAATTTAATAATTTGGGTGATCAGATGAGCGGATCTGGAGGGAATCACTATGAAAATGAATGAATGATCTGATAGAGTTCTGGCCTCAGGGCTGATGGGTTTTCCATTATTGAATGGCCAAGGAGTACTTGAGTGCAGTAGCCCAGAAGTAGTATAAATAGTCATTCAATTTCCTTCTAATAAACAATCTCTATTTTGACCATCACTCCTATTTTGTTTGAAATTGCAAGAGCAGCTAGGGTGGGGAAGTTAGGACAGGAGATCACCAATAGGTGCAGGTGATCACACCTGGAGTGGCCTGCACTGCCAGCTCCCATGCCTCCTCCCTATGAGGAACCAGCGGGAACTGGCCAGCTGGCTACCAGTGGATGCGCTGACTGGCCTCCAACCTTGCGGGGTGCAGCGCAGGAGTGCCATAGACACACAGGAAAGGGGATGGACTTGCTAGGGAATGCCCATATGTGTTGATGAAGGGTTGTGAGGGTGGGGCAGCGCAGAAGTGCCTGAGCCGCCCAGGATGGGGGCAGGACTTGCTGGGGCACATGCCAAGGACACCTGGGAAAAAGTCAAAGTCGTTGGTGGTTGGTTGAAGGATTGGACGTGGACTTGTAGAGGTTGATACGCCTATAATGGCGAAATGACAAAGGGCCAACCAGTCTTCATACTGGTTGGCCTGGCACACTAGCGAAGACCATGGTCAATTTCACAACAGTCTTAAAAGCTGATGTACAAATAAAATTTCTTGGTCACAAAATTTTCTAATGATCTGTGTCAATGAGAATTAAAAATGGTGTTTCAAAAATGGGACTTCATAGTGTAAGGTGCTCCAGTTTTGGTGAGAAAAGCTTCTTGTTTTGGGCCCCATTTTAAATCTGAGTGAGTTCAAAAATCTGAGGGAAGTCTTAATTTAATGCGGGGCCGTACTTGCACAGATCTGCAAGAGTCACTGAAATAATCATCTCTTCCAAGAAATTTTTAGCTTATATCCCTTTAGATTGGTACAACGCCAGTTCTGAAGCTGGTATAGTGTGTTGCTGTGGTACATAAAATTTTTTGTCAGTTGTTTTCTTCATCAATGGATGAGTTTCTGTAGGAACAATTGGTACATTGTTTGATCTTGCTAGGGCAGCAGGTTTTCTATGGCCTGCTTAGCATAATTCTGGTAGGTAGAGGGAACTATCATTATGTCTTCTTTTTGGCTCATCATATTATTCCATAGGGATACCATGCATTTCATCAGGTGTTTTCTGATCTTTGTTTAAAGGGTTGTCAATTTTAATTCACTTTTTTAGATCTTAGTATTCACTGCTGTTGTCTAATTCTTCTTATTTGCATTTTTCAGCAGCATGCATATCTGCTAGAAGGAGTTATTGGGCCTGTTCTACATCTAGTTACATGTACAGATACTGAATCTGATGGAAAAGCGGCTTAGGATGAACTGGGTGTAATGGCCTTGTTCTCTCCACATGACCACAAAGCATTTAATAGTAACACCCATGTAATAGTCCATATAAGGACAATGTTCCAGAGAAGAGATTTATAGTCCATTGGCTGCTGGTACATTTGGCAAGTAGACCCTGGATGATAGTGAGTGTGATACTGTAAAGGGCTATCAGTGTCTATCCACTGGTTAGGGCAGTCAAGGCTACCATGGTCTTGTCCATATCTGAGTTATAATTCATTTTAGCCAAGTGAATTATGTAATAAATTTCACAATATTGTTTTAGAATTAGGCTTGGGTTTATATGGTTTTAAAAGTTTTTTTAATATTTTTAGAAGATACAATTAAAATCAGTTATCGTTTGTTGAGAATATTTATAGGGGAAGTGGCTTGGTCACCATTGTGAACCTCACAGGGTTTGGAGTCTGTACATTAGGTTCTAAGGGTTTTGGAGTTTCTTCAGCCACATCTAGAACGATTTTTCAACCAATGAGTGAAATCTCAAGGCATTGTATAAACTATCTCATATTTTAATTTATTTATTTTGAACTCAATTCCTTCCCATCTTAATTGACAATTTTTCATTATTTGTAATCCTGAAACCATTTAAAAAACAACATTTGATTGCGTAAATCCACCAGTTTCTAATCTCCTAAGCTCTCAACATCCTCAAGTAAGGACTTAATATTTATATAGCAGAATTTTGTTAGATGAGTTTGAGCCAAGAAAATTGGCCTGTTGGTGTGAGTGTTTGGACACCCCCAACAGTGACTCCAGACTGCCAGGTGACATTCTACCTTGACGGATTGATGCAGGGGACTTAGGAAGGAGAGGCGGGATTCAGACGTTGGTGGAGAAGAAGAGAGGGTGGACCAGCCGTTCTTAAGATTCTGCACTCAAAAGTTTAAACAGCTAATATCGCTATTTCTTTTTTTCTCTAGCACACTAAGTATTTAGTATAAATATATAAGTTTAGCAGATAATCAGAAATATCAGATAAATTTTACTGGAATAACTTTAACTTATAACCCAAAACCCTGACTTTAACAAGGTGTCAGACTTTATGTAGTGATGGTAAGGAGAAATTTGCTAAGACAAAAATTGGTAAAGGGAATGGTACCACTTTCAAAACTAATTTTAGAGCTTTTGTAGGAATCCAGCTCAGTTATGCTCACTTTGTGTTACACTGCTGGATACCACAAAGATTTTAGTAATATATATAAATTGGTTTTTATAATTTTTTAATAAAAGCGTGGGGGTAAAAATGAGAATCAATCCCTTTCCAACTTTCAATGATTAGTATTTATACTGCTTTCAAAGTTTGGAGGGATTTGTGGATAGGTTTGGAATAGCTTTGATGCTTTCCAATTTAGGTAATATGGGTGTCAATCCTATCAGATCGTGGGGAAAATTAGTTAATTTTAGTAAAATGAACGTTGGGGTTTTGGGGCAGAATATACTCATGTGGCAGGGTTTTGATGTACCCCAACCAATCACCACTTGAGAAATTTTCTCACCTCAGGGGCCTGCTGCCACGCCTATAAAGGGGGGTGACCCCCACGCAGGTGTGGTGAAGGACTTAGTGATGGTTGGAGGAGTACCTTCCACTGGTTTCCCCAGAGTCATTTGTGCAATTGGCGAAATCTGATCACTCGATTTTACTAAATGTGCCCGTGCAGGTTTCAAACTGGTGTTACCCCAATTTACAGGTTTCACTGAGAATCAGCCAGGGTCTTTTGGCCGTTTTCATTAATATTTTTACTAGAATTGCTTGTAATGGCATCAGAGAATCGCAAATGGCCGACATTTCCCTTTTTAGGTGGAACTTAACCTAAAAAATTCTTATTTTGGAGCTGAGAAGGTAAATGTCTGACAGCTTTTGAACCCCAATGTCTTAATAATTAATTTTGGGAATCATAAAATCACTCAATTTTCAATAGCAACATTATTGGATTGAGTTCCTACACTATTCTTGGGCTGATTTTGTAAGTTCAATGATGGCCAAATTGTTTTGACAATTTTGGGAGGTGCAACAGGTTTGATCCACTTTTTGGACCTTTTCTATTTGACTTTTTGCCCACTTTTGACTTGTTAGGTAGGTTTTTGCTATTCAAGTTGGCTTCTGGATGAACCACCTGATAGGACAGGAAATGGGGACCGTGGTATGGGGCTTATTAAATTTCTAATGTCTTCACAAAGTTGTTTGATTTTCTTTTGATAAACCTGAAGATGTAAGATTAAATGGGTTTGGTCTGGATAGCAGATTTATGTTAAGAAATGTGGCAAATAGGGTGGGGCAGAAGCCTCCCATCTTTTATTTAGAGTATGACATAGATAAGAGATCTGAGTTAGGGCTATGCCTTGGTTTTTAAGCCCTTTTTTGACCTTAAGGGGTGCATGTCCCTGTCCAGCTTAGTAGATGAGCTAATAGGTTTACAAATACTAAGGCTCTTTAAAGGTCTGACAGCACTTTGACCATCCCAGGAAGCAGCCAAGCATATGGGTGCTGGTATTGCATTGGCCCCATTCTGTAGTGGTTATTTGGCAATTATGCATCATAAGTGTATGCGTACAGTGGATAGAGCCCCATTGGTGCTCATCATATGACATCCACAAAGGTTGTAGTACTATTAGGGGATTGAATGATCAAAGTTTGCCTTCCCTGGGGCTGGAGGTATATTATGACTTAGACTTCGAGGTGGGTCAACCTTGGGACAAATATACCACACTGAGAAGTTTTTCTATATAGTAGAGGTTTTGAACTCAAAACCTGCACTAGGGTGGAAGCAGTTCTACCTGCCAGACTAACCACCCTGGTATATTATGACTTCTTTTGATAATTAAAGAAGGAAAACTTTCATTTAGGTGTTCAATTTACAGTGCCAGCAAGGGTTCTGACACTTACTGAAAGAATGACCTGGTTTGTTGCAGTTATGACAGTGTAATTTGCTTTGCAGAAATTGTCCTGAGCTAACATTGTGAGTAGTTGCACTTATTCTGAAAGGGAATTCATCTGTGCTGGAACTCAGAGAGAAAACCAATTGGCTGTAATTTTTATGAATGGTCTCATCAGGATATAATTCAATCTTTATCAATATTTTCTGGTTTTTATAAGATTTGCCAACAGCTGGCTAGGCGTACATACTGGTGGAAGATTTCAATTTCATGGTTGGCATATGAAGGTTATTTTATATGGACTACATGAAGGTACACTTCCTCTAGTGCATTATGAAACCATTATAACAACTGGTGATCCATATCATCAAAGCATAAGTTGCCATACTGGTGCCATTGTTCACAGAGGTCTTTAGACTTGTTCAAAAAAAGTTAATTTTGCTATAGTTTTTGAGGTACATTTGGCAGAATCTACTGCAGAGTTGTGTGGTAAATATGATAAGCTTAATATATTTATGCCCTTATACATTCAAGAGGTGTCAAATGGGAGGTTGGTACTGTGCCATCTTCTTGCTGAACCTGTGAGGAGTCTTGGCACTTTGTGAATTCGCTGTTATTCACTCAATCTGTAGTTGTCCCCCATGAGTTGTAAGCCTCCAGCCAAACATTGATGAGCCATATTAAAAGAATTTACTAGTGTTATTTTGTTTTCAAAGATACATTAGCATCAAAGTCACAGTCTGGTTCTTAATTTCATTCACAGATAATTTACTTGCAGATCACCAATTTTTTCCAGAGGTAGCAAATTTCACTGTACTCCACATTGGGCTGACAGTGTGGTGGCACAATTATCTGGATTCTCTGCTTTTTGGTCTGGAGTTATTCATCTGTCATCCTGAGTATTATATTATATTAAATGCTCAAAAATATAATTCTATTAACATGATAAAATAATGTGCAAATTATAATTGAACACTATAATCTACACAGTTGGAATTTTGTTGAATGCAAAGAACAGGTCCTCTAAAGGCTACGCGATTAATAGCCATTAGTGGCACCAGCAGAATCTCCTAGGGATCCTTTCTTCCTAGGACAAATTTCTCAACGGAAATGCGTCATTGAGGAAATCTCTGTTCAAATGAACAGGCAAAATCTCTTGATGGAGATAGGCAATCTCTTGACGGAATTGGCTCATTGAGGAAAATCTCTGCAAATTGTGCAGACAATCACTAAATAAATTGGAAAAAATAAATAATAAAAGATTTATTAAATTGAGCATAAGTTTATTGAGAAATAAATAGTACTTTGAATAGTACCAGAATAGAATCAGAATAGAATCAGAAATAAAAAGGAAGGGTATACTCTAGATGATGATAGATGGGCATATACCATTTACAAGGATAAAAGTAGATTTGGGAATGTATGAGGTAAAAGCAGAGTTTAAGTTTATGGTTAGAGTAGATCAGGCCTCATCTTTAAGAGCTAGACTGAGATAATGGTAACACAGTTAAGTGGTTTCCATAATCTGCCATTGGGAAGCTAACAGATAGGAAGGTATAATAGGTGATATAAGGAATATTGTGTGGCGTGAGGTAATTAATGAGGTTGGTAGAAGAGTTAAGCACTAAATACATCACCAGGCCTAATATCTATTGTATTGGCCAGTGGAAAAAAACAGGGTGGTTCATCCTAAATTCGTTTTACTGTAAATTTGGCATTATTAAATGGTTGATGATAGGTAAATTAAAGTTAATAATTTTGGCTTATAATCCTGATACAACATCAATTAATAAATTGATAATAGTATAGGCCAACATCGCCAAAATAAAATTATTATATTGTGAGCCCAAGGTCAAGGCTTCACATCTACTAGGGTGAAGCCCAACAATCACTTCCTTTGGAAACTAATAATGGGGTTTATAATCATTACTAGTGTTTCCAGAACCTATAATATTCTAGTATTGTCAGTAGAACTCATTTTCAAATATCTATTCCTCAAACAGTTAGATCAATGATTTATCAAATATTAATATTGCTAAACCATTTGACAGTATATACCTTATGAGCTGTGGAGGTGGTCAAAATCAGTGCAATGAGATGATGTCATAGTGTGACAAGCTTTAAATGTTATAAAAGGCCATTAGAAGGTTTAGTATGTAATTAACCCCAATAAGACCATTAATCAAATAGATTAGCTTAAGTATTATAGATGACCGTTTTTAATTTTAATATGTAATTGAGAAAATAAAATTGATTAGATAGATATATTAAAATATTATTGTAGATGGCCATAATTAATTTATAGTATGTAATTGGTTTAATCAAATTGAAGAAATAACCATCGACCACATACTAAAAACATTAAGTTTATCAAATTAACAAAAATATCAAAACACTCAGCTGAAATGATATACCAATTTCAACAAGAGTCCTGCATATCATTTTTACATCCTATATATAACTTTTGTCTATATCTTTGTTGGCAAAAAACAGGATTTGCAATAAATTAAATCATAATCAAATGGCAGATACTCTGCAACTTTTTCTAGAAAATACCATCACAGAAGAATCTAAAAACATCGCCACAAGTTCTGGTCATCTAGACAAGCCGCTGAAGTCCCAAATCCCTTCTGAATCCGCCAGACTAGTTGCTAATGATTTTTTCCAGTCTGGGCTTGACTAAACCTGTCAAGCTAATTGGGGAAAACCGTGTCCCCCATAAACAGATTCATTACACCAGTTCATTTCAGAAATTCCCATACCTCACGTGATCCTAAACTCTTGCTAAATTATAGAGTCCTAAATTTCTATATATAAAGAGATTTTCATTTTTATTCCAAATTTTACTAGTTTAGAGTATAGATTTGGCCAGCCTTGACAGTGATTTGCCTTGCCAGAAGCTTTTTTTCTGCCAAGAAATTCCCAAGAGATGAAAGTTTACTAGGAGATTTAGCTGGAGCTACATCAACTATTAATTGCATAGCCTTTGAAGGGATCTGCCTTTAAAAACAAGGAATACTTAATAATTCTTATGATAAAAAAAGATTATGTTGGCTCTCCTAAATTATAAAATCTTCTTTAATATGATTGTTCAAATTTGCTTTATTTGTTTAGGAGGAGCTATGGAAAATAACCCATATATATACAATAATATAACCTACAAAAAATCATAATTCACTTTCAATATACATTGACTGATTCCAACCTTAATTAAAATTATTATTTGATTCCATAATTATCTGCTATCTGGTTGTTATTGCTCACAGTTTTAAATTATGTTAATCCAACCAATCACTTAAGTAATATAACTATCCCATTCATCTTCTTTTGAAAGTTAAATAATAAAATACAATGATTATATCACAGAACTACAGTAAATGAAAAGTTACTGATGATTTTGGAAGATACCCAGAGTTTTACATTCTGCAATCTGCTACATCAGGGCTCCGCCAGTATGCTAGGCCAAACAGTATGAAGACTGCCTGACCCTTGCTGTTTTTTCTTCATAGGCGTACCAACATTCTACAAGTCCACAGTCAACCCACAAACCCAGCAGACCAACAACTTTGCCTTAGCACCATTGGCCCCTCTTGGGAGTTCACCAGTGGTCCTCAACCCCCTTCCTGAGCGTCCTACCCCTTGCTCCTTCTCACTCATGGCAAAGCACCAGTTCCTCTTAGTGTGCACTGGCAAGTCCATCCCATCTTGGGGCCATGGCTCCCAAGCTACACAACCCTCATGGCTGAAGGTCATCAGCCCCTCATAGTTGATGCCCAATTGGCCAAGTTCCCATTATGGGTTTCTTGTAAGGCTGAGATATGGGAGCTGGCAGCATTGGCCACTCCAGGCGCGTCACCCTGAACCAGCCTCAGGGATCTCCTGTACCATCTTCCCTTAATATTATGGCCTAACTACAAACAAATATAAAAGATGGGCGAAAGAGAGATCTTTATTTAAGAGGGAATGATACTATTTATACTTAGGCTACTGCGCCTATTTTAAAGCCCTCAGCAATCCCAGCTGGGTCCTCGCCCAGCCATTATCTTTCTGAAGGAATGATTCCCTCCCAATCCATCCTTCCTGAACACCAAATATTATGTCAACCCATCCTTGGCACTAGTCACCAGTCAGTTGTATATAAATCACTACCATTAAATAACTTCAAATATCCTCATCATCAGTCACCAGTACTCAGAATTAGGGCGGCAAGATCATCTTCCTTTGTTTTCATATCAGAAACCTCAGCTTTCCACCTGAAATCTTTAGATGGCCAGAAGATTGGCAGTCGGTGTCAAACTACTATTCTGCCATAGCCCAATTGATAAATAACTAAATGATTGATATCCTCAACTTTAGTCACTGGCGTCAAACTTTGAATAACTTTAACTATTGGGGATTATCCGCAATACTTTGAAAGAGCAACCCACCCAAATGGGGAGCACCACTCATCAAATATAACCTTAATAATTTTGAACTAGGCGATTATCTGGCAATTACACCTAAATAACTGACATCCCTATTTCTGATATTATTGAGAATTTTCCATCTGATTAAACTTCTGACATTTCCCCCCACTAATCAGATGGTATTCCTCCAGCATAACCCACCTTTGCGGTGGTCCAAGAACCCCCCAACGCCCCTCCTCCAAGAGGCGCTGGTCCAAATTAGTGGCTCTCACAACCTCCTAACCTGTCCTCCAACTACTTGAGCAGCTCATTAGCGGAGCTTCCATAGTGAGTACCAATGTCGCAAATTTTTCAATCTTCTACATCAGGGCTCCGCCAGTGTGCCAGACCAAACAGTATGAATAATGCTTGACCCTTACTGTTTCACTTTCATAGGTGTAACAACCCCCTAAAAGTTTACGTCCAACCCACCAACCCAGCAGACCAACAACTTCGCCTTAGTGCCATTGGCCCCTCTTGGGGTGCATTGGTGGCTCTCAGACCCCTTCCTGTGAGGCCTGAACCCTTGCTCATTCTCCCTTATAACCAATCGCCAGTCTCTCTTAGTTGTACACTGGCAAGTCCATCCTCATCGTTGGGACATGGCTCCCACGCTACACCACCCTAATGGCTGACGGTCATCAGCCACTCATTTTGGTGGCCTATTGGCCAGATTCCATTAGGAGTTTTTTGTAGGGCTGAGGTATGGGAGCTAGCAGCGTCAGACACTCCAGGCATGTCCCCTGTGCCTGCATCAGCGCTACAGTACCACCTTTACTCACCTATCCCATTCTTATTACTAACAATGAATAAAGGTTGGTGAAAGAATTATCTTTATTTAGGAGGGAATGAAAACTACTTATACTTTGGCTACTGCACTATTAAAAGCCCCTCAGCAATCCCAGCTGGATCCTAATCCAATCATTATCTTTCTCTGGAACTGATTCTCTCATAGGCCATCCTTCCCAAATACCATGTATTATCCTGTTTCATCAATCATGGAACAAGTTGCCAGTTAGTCATATATAAACTACTACTATTAACAACTTCAAATGTCCTTGGAATAAATTCCCGGTACTCAGAATTGGGGCGGCGCAATCATAATCATTCATTCACATTTTGGAAACCTTAGCTTTCTACCTAAAATCTAGATTGCCAAATGATTGGCAATCATCATCAAACTATCATTATGCTGCAACCTGAATAATTATTAACTAAATGATTGACATCCTCTGCTTTAGTCACCATTGTCAATCTTCAAAATAACGTTAAACTACAGGAATTATCCCCAATACTTTAAAAGAGACTCAACCCACCCAAATGTGGAGAACCAATTGGCAAATATATCATTAAAATAATATTGAACTATGCGATTAGCCACCAATCACGCCTGACTAACTAACACCCTAAATTTTGATATTATTTGGAGGAATTCATCTGGGAAATTTTTAATACTCAGCAAAAGACATATACATGTTCTCTAGTTTTTTTACCATAAGTTAAATCATTTTTTTCTGAAATGAAAATGTAGCTATAAAAATATGTTTTACTCTATAATATCTATTTCTTCTTTGTAGCTTATAGCGCCAGGATGGATAATTTTTGGCCGATTTTTTCTAGCAATGAACATAAAATTTGCACAATCTCTCTTTCGCTTTGATAACTAAATTGAAGCCAAATTTGGATTTTTAAAAATACAAAAAATGTCCACTCAATTGATTCAAAGCTTACCAATGTCAACACAATTGACACCTGCTGCCCCAGCTTGGGGTGGTGTTGCATCACCAACTGGCATCTTTCAGCCACCACCAAAGCATGCCTGGGCTGGCTCTGCTAGCCCTCCTAATGCTACTGGGCGTTATGTCCCCCCTCAGGACTTAAACCAACATCTCGCAAGTTCCCAGGTGGTGCTCCAGAGCCCTTTTGGTGCTCCCATGGTGCAACTTGCATTTTGGCCTCCAGGTCGAATATGGGAACCTCATCACATATTCAAGCACAGCCATCATCGAGATGGCCACAGAAGTGTTTAAACCCACTGGCTTCATTGATTTCACCCCTTTAATGGGTATTTTGACCTCAGATTCTATTCTGAGGCTGATGCAATGGCAGCATATAAGCTGCCATTAATTTTTAAAAAAATCCTTTTCCCACCATTTGCATCCAGCTCCCTGATGAGGCCACTTTGGTGGTCCAGTTCACTAGGTTGCCCTCCCACTTTTCCCCCAAACGCCCCTGCCAAAAGCTCATGGAGGGTTTGGTCATTTACAGTGCAAACCCTGTGTTGCAATTCATGGTTCTGAATGGAGTGGATCATTTGTTAGGACTGAACATCTTTGGGATGATATTCTCATTCCATTATGACACCCACCTCACAATTCCCCCTTTCACAGTGATCAGATCCGCCCCTGATCACCCATTCTGGGTGCATATCTAGAACAGCGCACTATTTGCTTCTTGTTCTTCAAGCTTGATCACTCAAAGCGCAAGTGCCCTACGGCTTCTGCCTCTGCCACTTCTGCCACTCCACCCTCCAGCATCAGGTCAGTGGCTGGTTTGACCCAATTTTTTGAATGGGGCTCAATCCTCCCACCCCAACCTCAGCAAATTCTGGCGCCCCTTTCAAGGCGCCAGCTAATCAAAAAATTAAAAAATTTATTAAATTTAAACAATTTGACCAGATTATGGAATCCTGAGTTTTAATGGCTGACTCAGTTTCAGATGAGCTGTCGTGGTCAACAGCACATGGCCAATCAGCTCCTGCCACTTCCCCAATTCCAGTGGCTGGCCCAGTGCTGACTGAATTCAATCCATTCAAAGCTCTCAAATTAATTGATGAGGACAAATGGCCATACCATGTCAAGCCAAATTTTGCTTTGGAGGAATTTTTTGTTGATCCTCCCAATTTGTGTCCCCACCATTTTCGCCCTCAAAATGGTTGTCCAATGTATAAATATATATATATATAATGGCAGTTGAGTCTGCAGCTGCCCCTGCCAACACCCTACTTTGCCAACAACTTCATGGGCGATGGAGCCCCTTGTTGAGGTTATTCCTATCCCTAATTTTCTCCAAGATTTTGAGGAAGATGCTAAATATGAAATTGCAAGCTTGCTTTTAGTGTGAGTCATTCTTGCATCGATGCAGCAAAAACTTCTCTTTTTAACACCAATTGTCCCAAAACCTGATGGCGCATCAATCTTTTCACTTGTGTGCCAGCTTTCATCACTTTTGATGAGCATCAACTTGCTCAATATGTTGAGGCGATGGACTGCTGGCCTCATAAATGAAGAAACCCCACAAATATAACTCCTTTTCAGAATTTGCACTAAATCTGATAACAAATTGGGTCAGGTCCTTCAAAGCTCACTTAAATGGTTGGAAATTGTGGATCTTGCACTGAAATCTAATATACAAATAATTGAAGAGGACTTAACCTTTATTGGAGGTTCAGAGGTCCTATTATATCCCTAGTATTGGAACTTAACCAGTTGGCGATGGTTCAGAGGTTCCTGTGGGCTGAATATAACAATTGTTGGATTTCACCCTGAAATCCAAATATAAATATGCCAAATGAACTTTTTTTTTAGTACTAGATGGTCCCAATGCCAAATGAACTTTAAAGAGTAGAAAATACTGCAAGGAAAGTTAGTTTATTATTCAAAATACTTATGGATATTTATAAGTATAATGAGATCTTCATATCAAATAAAGGATAAGATATTTATTATCAGATAACTCATATTATTGATTATCAGAATTTGTAAGAAATATTGAGATATCAAATTTATTAAAATTGTAGCATTCTCAAAACGTTAATTATGCCTAATTAGAAGGAATTAATTTCATTGTAAGTCATACAACTCAATTGTGATGTTGGGAATGAAATCAAATGAGTCTAGAATCCATTTGAACTGGAAAAATCAGAGCACTGCTTAATGGAGTAAATAGGATTGGACTCAATAGTGCACCGCGCACAGGTGGATTAATACATTAATAATATATAGGTGGATTAATACATTAATAATATATAAGTATAAATATAGCCCAAAAGCAATTGTGTTTAATGGGGAAACCATAGGTCAAGGATTTACTGTAATTAGCATAAATCCTGACACTCTTTATGCCCCATGTCTCTGATGCCCCGCCCCAATGCTGTCTGCCATGGTCCACCAGCTAAAGTGGGCACAGGACCAAAAAGTTTCCCCAAAGCTTTCTCACCTTCTTATATGGCTTCCTAGGCTGTTAGCTGAGGTGCCATATTATGAATTTTTTTATTTCTAATAATTCCTTTGTTTGGCCTATTTGCAAATAAAGATTCATGGCATCTCCCCCTTTTGGGTTGGGCACCACTAGTGCTAAAAAAAGCATGAAATTTTCACATAATCTATAATCTAACTCTTATGTGGTTATGAAGGATTGTAGTTTGTTAATTTAGTCACATCCTAAATCTTAGACTGGGTATAGTTGTACAAACCTGTAATCATAAGCTAAAGTAGGGTATTAAATGCCTTGCTAGGCTTAAACCTATTCTGGGTAAAAGAGACCTTGTTTCCTCCCTCCCCACTCATGTGATTATGTAATTAATAATTTGGAATAAAAAAGATTTAAGTGTTGCCTTAAAGAGTGTTTCCTGCTACTGTTAAATATTTTATTAGAAATATTTTTAATGTTATATAAATAATCTAACATACTTTAAGTTAATAATATAACTTTATATAATTTATGAGCTCCATAAGGCTTTACTGTTTAACTTCTACTATCTCATGATTAACTACAATATTTTATAGCTTTTTCTAATTTATTAGTTAACAAATAACTCAAATTAGTTTAAATAAATTTCTCTTAATAATATTACTGATTTTAAAAGTATCTACTAATAAATTTTAAGCCAAATCAAGGATTAATATAAAAGTCACTTGTCCTGCAAAATAGAGAAAACTTAAATTTATAGTATATAGTATATAGTATATATAGATTTGTTTTAATTAATTGTAAAACTTAAAAGTATTAATGATATATACAATTTATGAAAGTGTCAAAAGTAATTGGGAACTTTAATTTAATTATAAGTATAAATTTTGAGTAAAGATAAATTACTTTTTAGCACTAGTGGTGCTCAACACAAATTGGGGAGCCGCCAAGAATCTTTATTTGCAAATGGGAAAAACAAAGAGATTATTAGATATAAAAATTCTTTATATGGAACCTCAGCTAACATCCTAGGAAGCCATATTAGAAGGTGATTAAGCCTTGGGGAAACATTTGTCCTGTTCCCGCTTTAGCTGGTGGACCAAGGCAGACAGCATTGGGGTGGGAGCATCAGCGACATGGGGCATAAGGAGGTATAGTTGGTGGTTTTATTCGTTTATAAGGCTAGTAATGTCCATCACCTCAACGTATTGAGCAAGTTGATGCCCAGCAAAAGTGATGAGAGCCAACACACAAGTGAAAGACTTGATGTGCCAGCAGATTTTATATACAAGGGGTTAAAAAGTGAAATTTCTGCCGCATTAATGCAAGCATGGCTCACACCAAAAGCAAGCTCCTTGATTTTATATTTGGAAATTTTTCCTCAAAATCATGAGGGAAATTTGGATTAGGATTGCCCTCAACAAGGGGTTCCATCGCCGCATGGTTTTGCTGGTGAAGTAGGGTGTTAGCAGGGGCAGCTGCAGCCCTACCTGCCATTCTATTAATATTTTTATAAATGGGAAAGCCATTTTGAGGCTGAAAACATTGGGGCCGCAATTTGGGAGGATCAACAAAAAATTCTCCAAAGCAAAATTTGGCTTGACATGGTATGGCCATTCATCCTCATCAATGAGTAAAAATTAATATGTAGCATTATAATGCCTGATAAACTCATATTAATATGATTACTTTATAATGATTTCAGATTTAAGAGCTTAAGCATGGGTGCATTTCTGAAGCAAGTATTTTGTAACCTTTTTATTTTATTATACTACTAGTAGGTAGCCACAGATTCACCCATGTTTATTAATTCTACTGCTATTTATATCAACAGAGAGAGCTAATTTACTCAAAGTTACTCATGTTAATCTAATTGAATTTATAGCCCACATTTACATAGCTTAAAGCATAAAGGTCAAATTTAATTAAGTTAATTATCAACAAAAAGATTTTTACTGATTGTTTTTAGCCTTATTTTTATTGGTAGCTCATTTTACCCAGCGTTGCTTATAGTTTAAAACTCACCATATACTTTAATTGAGTATATTGGTTTTTATATTAGTAAATCGCCATCAATAATTGAAAATCATTTTTTTATTATTTTTAAAATCATGTTTTCAATATCCCGTTTTACCCAGGATTGCTTGTGGATTGAAAGTTATCAAATGTTACTACTAATCAATCAGTTTTTAACTAAATTGAAAAAAAGGTTCTTAATTAAACAAGTATTTTTTGTTTTTTTCTATGTTTGTTTGAACATAACTCTAAAACTATAAGAAAGTTTGTATTATCTTCTTAAAAAGAGGATTCTCTAACTTAGGTCCCATTTTACTTTTGTAAGGATTGGTCCTGTATCTGACAGTAATTCTTTATGTATATTAAAATGGATGGAAGCATAGCTTTCAATTGTGAGACTAGTTCATTGCCAAATACACTTAATTCAATAGAAAGGTGATAACTTCAAATTGACTTTTGACTTGATATATGTCCTATGTATGAGGGTATGCTCAAAATTAATGAAAGTATAAGATCATAGCGTGATGAGCTTAAATCATTATAGGCGCCTATCATTTTTGCATTATTTGATCACTAAAATCAGCTAAATTTTATTTAATGATTTTTGTAGATGGAAATCTGTCTTTTAGCATATATTGAAAAATAAAATCAACTGAATTCAATAAAATGGATTATTGTAGATGTCAATTAGTATATTTAGCATACTTTGATCAATAAAATCAACTAAGTATAATAAAATGAACTATTTGTATATTTGTTTAAGAGATACTAGATATAAGAGATCTCTCTTTTGCTTTAATAACTCAAAAATAAAAGCCAAATTCAGATTTTATATAAAAATAAAAAATGACCGTTTGATTGAACCTAAGATTACTGATGTTGATGCAACCAAGAAATGCTGCCCTGGCTTGGGGTGATGGTGCGCCACCATATGGCATCTTTTGGCCACTGCCAAAGCACACCTGGGCTGGCTCTTCTATCCCTCATAACGCTAACAGGCGTTATGTCCCCCCTCAGGACTAGGCCCACCAACACATAAGTTCTCAGGCAGTGCTCTGGAGCCCTTTGTTGCTCTCATGGAGCAATTTGCATTTTGGCCTCCAGGTCAAATATTGGAATCTTTTCCCATATGCAAGAGCAGTCATTATTGAGATGGCTATGACAGTTTTCAAACATGCCAAATTCATTAACTTCTGTCCCATTAAGGGGTACTTCAACCTTGGTTTCCACTCTGAAACTGATGCAGCAGCAGTATCTAAGCTGAAAATTGTTTTTAAAAAATTCTGATTCTCACTGTTTGTACGCAGCTCCCAGATGAGGCCACTTTTGTAGTCTAGTTCGCCAGGTTTCTCTCCCATCTCTCCCCCAAACGCCTCCACCATGAGCTCATGGAGGGTTTGTCCTTTTATGGTGCAGACCCCAGGCTGCAGTTTATGGTTCCAAATGAGGCATATTGTTTGGCAGATCCTCATGCCTTTGCAACAATCCACCCATTTCATTGCAATTCCAACCTCGCAATTCCCCCGCCACCATGATCAGATCTGCCCCTGATCACCCATTCTAGGCGTGTGTCAAAAATGGCTGCAACATATGTCCCTTGTGCTTTGAACTCAATCATTTGAAGCACAAGTGTCCCATATCTTCCACCTCTGCTGCTTCCACTGTTCCTTCTTCTGGAATTGGGTTGGTGGCCTCTCCACCCCAATTATTTGAATGGGGCTCAATCCTCCTGCCCTCAGCCTCAGGGAAATTGGTTGCACTCCTAAAGTGGGACCCAAATCAAAATCAAATTTTATAAATTTTGTAATAAATTTGATAGTATCACTGAATCCTGAGTCAATGGCTGAATTAGTTTAAGCTGAGCGGCTATAGTCAACTGTCTGCAACCAATCAGCTCCGGCCACCACTCTGATTCTGGTGACTGGCTGTCAGGATTCTCCCTGAATTATGTGAAAGCCCTGTTTAAGGGGAAGGTCGAAATTTTAATTCAAAGGGAACAATTTCCAAATGGCCCAATAATTTTGAGAATGGTGTTCACTTTTATGTTCTCAAATGGTATACCAAATTAGGGGCTTTACCTGAATTATTCTGAATTCAGGAAGTATTTATATTTTCAAGTTATTATCCAATCTTAATCCACACCTTAATCTATTCTCACCTATCTCAGTATTGGGACTTTCCTACAGGTCCCATGACACTACCCTTAAAATCCCTCTTTTTTCTATTCATTTCCAAGAACTTTAAATAGTGCTTGATTACTCTAAATAAAGTACTTCTCAGCAGAATATATTATTTACTTTATCTTACTTTATTCTAATGGAGAACGTCTCGTCCTAGGATGAATGCTCCAAAGCCCTGCTTTCATATAAATGCGCCGCCAATGATTCCACCATGGTGGCCTGACAAAATGGTGCTTTCTACCAGGTCACTTCCGAGTTGCACCATGAGGATATAGCCTCAACCTTGGACAATAAGAGTTACCAATACTCAGTAGGTTTCAGACTCTGATCTTTTAGCATACCTACACTGGAATGGCCAAGATGCAGTAACTGTGGGAAGTAATTTTGCCAAGAAGAGCTTTAAGTGTTCTAGAGAAGAAGTTCCTATAAGTTTCAAAACATCAAGCCAACTCAAGCCCTTACTTTATTTATTGTATATGCCTGAAATAATTGTCGCAGATGTCAAAGAGCAATATAGCCAACATCATAAGGTGAAGAGATTGAAAAAGGCAATACTTTATTATAAAAACGAAGCAAAACTTTGTAAGGAAGAATGGGACTGTGTCCAAAGAGACGCTTGGGAAAATATCACACAGAGAAATGACTACTGGCCTCTAGGATGGGTTTCCCATTATGAGGAGAAACTCTTTAATTTTCTCTCTATTGAAGCGATATAAAAAGAGGTTGACCAAATTAATTCTTATCCTCCAGTCAAAGAGCAAAATCAAACCAATTGGAATGCGAAGAATTTAAAAACAAATTACTTTAATACCAACAATAATATTTAGGTAATACAAAATGAAATCCACCTCTCTATGTCATTTCCACTCTGCTGCTTCAGAGCAGAAAGTGGAAACAAAGCTCATAGCAAGTTTGAACTCAAAATTGCTGAGCAAAAAATCAAATTTGGCCAGTGAGCATCAACAACACCAATTTGATGAAATTGGTACAAGTCAAGAAATAGCTTCCAAACTTGAAGAAGGCAGCAAGCCTCGAGAATTTTCTGGAATCCTCAAAAACAATTAGTGTGATGATGCGCTATAAATGCCAAACAAGATACCTGGGGCTTACCTGCGCACAATTAGTGACACGCTTGATGACTCCTTTCCAACAATTCTAATGCTTGTTGACTTTAACGGCTCTTCTCCAAAAATTGGTCCAGATATTACTATAATAATGTACAAAAATTACCTGGTTCTGCTCTCATATTGGGATAGCACCAATCCTGACAAAAACGAGGGCCCCAACAAAGTGAAGCTCAAAGAACCAAACGCTTTTACCTCCAGTAATAATGCCAACCATGTTGAGGAAGAGTTAATTCATGCTAATCACAAACGTGTTATACCCAAGAATGTCTTCAAGACCAAAAATTGCGCTTTCTGAACAAGCGGCCTGCCTGGGAAAGTCTACGCAATGATCAAGTGCAATGGCATGTCAGGCGGCAACTGTAGTGGGGTCACAGAAATCATTAAGTACATCAAGCGCTCCAAAGTTCCCTTCATCTGCATTTGTAATGACTGCATGTCCCACAAGGTCTGATTGCTGGCCACCCACTGTATTGATCTGAAATTCTGAAAGCCAACAATAGCCTCAGTTAGTCCTAGGGTTGAGATGATTGCCAAAAGGGAGGGCCTCTCACTCTCAAGAATGTCATTGACAAGCGCTTCAAGATGTCCCACAGCTTTATTCGCAGGTCATCAACCTGTTATCCATGTAGAGCCTGTCCTATGCAACCGTGAGCTATGGCAAGGGGAAAACCTATGCAACTCAGCTCCAAAAGGACATCATCTGGGATCCCTTCAAGATCGTTGAGAAATACTTGAAAGCTGCAGCTCATGGGAACCACACCCTGGCGGACCGTTTTAAATTCTAATTCTATGACTTTCAAGTAGTGCCACTTATGGTTCAGGAGAACTACGTGTGGTGACACCCCCACAAGCTTTGTGGCCTCGCAGACACCATCCAGGCTGCACTCCACCACCTGGAGCTGCTTAGCAAAGCTGCCAATTTCATCCTGCAGACTAACATTGACATCACCATAAAGGAGTTCGACTTTTTTATCTACATGAGCCACTTCAAGTATGAGTTTTACCACTCCAAGGTCGCTGAGCGCCAAGCCAAGGCCTACCGCTACTTCCACAACTTCTTGTCTGGCATCATTGACCTGGTCTGCATCAAGCACAAGGCTCCATACACCTCCAATCTTGAGTCCTCCGTCTATCTTAACCCTTAGGTCACAATTTGCTTCCTTAGTACAAGGGTTGGGGAGGCGTTGTCAGCATTCTCCCTGAATTATGTGAAAGCCTTGTCCAGGGGGAAGGTCAATATTACTCCAAAAGGCACAATTCCCAAATGGCCCAGTAATTTTGAGAATGGAGTTCAATTCTATGTTTTCAATTGGTATACCAAAGTTGGGGCTTTACCTGAATTATTCCGAATTTGGGAAATATTTATATTTTCAGGTTATTATCTAATCTTAATCCAAACCTTAATCTATTCCCACCCATCCCAGTATCAGGACTTTCCTATAGGTTACATGACACTACTCTTAAAATCCCTCTTTTTTCCCTTTCTTTTTCAAGTACTATAAATAGTGCTTGATTACTTTAAATAAAGTACTTCTCAGCAGAATATAATTTACTTTATCTTACTTTATTCTAATGTAGAACATCTCATCCAAGGCTGCATGCTTTGAAGCCTTGCCTTCAGATAAACACGCCGCCAATGATTCCCCCCTGGTGGCCTGACACTGGCCCAGAATTGACTGAGCTAAATCCATTTGAGTGCCTCAAATGGATTAATGATAGCAACTGGCCATATAACTTCAAGTTGGATTTTTCTTTAGAGGAATTTTTGTAAAACTTCCCAATTCATGTCTCCACCATTTTCGATCTAAAAATGATTTTCTAGCATAAAACATAAATAAAATGGTGTTAGAAACAGCTGCTTCTCCAGACAATACCCTCCTCCACCAATTTCTCCATGGGGCGATGGAACCTCTTGTTGAGGGTATTCCCATCCAAATTTTCCCCATGATTTTGAGGAAGATGCTAAATATGAAATTAAGGAGCTCACTTTTGAAGCAAGCCGCACTTTCATTGATGTGGAAAAAACTTCTCTTTTTAACCCCAGTTATCTTGAAACTTGCTGGCATATCAAGTTGTTAACTTGTGTGCTGGCTCTCATCACTTTCTCTGAGTATCAACTTGCTCAATACGTTGAGGTGAGGGACACCGTTAGCTTCATAAACAAAGAAAACCCACAACTATACCTCCTTATGCCCCATGTCACTGATGCTCCCACAAAAATGCTGTCTGCCATGGTACGCCAGCTAAAGCGGGCGCCAGACAAAAGTTTCTCCAAAGCTTCCTCACCTTCTGATATGGCTTTATAGGCTGTTAGATGAGGTGCCATATTAGGATAATTTACATCTAATGATCCCTTTGTTTGGACCATTTGCAGATAAGATGCATGGAAGCTTCCCTTTTGGGTTGGGCACCACTAGTGCTTAAAAAGAGACAATAGATATAATATAAGTGATTTAAGTTTCAAATTAAAAATTTATTCAAGGCATGCTGACCAGGGGATGGATATTACCAATTCAAAGCAACAAAGGCCAAAACAAATGGGTGACAAGACAACATAAAACCTTCGTCCAGGAATGGAGCGGAATACTGCTATCCCACTATGGCAGAGAGGGAAGGAGAGTTAGGAAGCTCTTCTTAAGGTGGAGTCTTTGTGAAAGATGCATACTAGTTGTAGAAGCAGATAAAAACTGAGAGAAAGAGCATTGTGGCATCAGTGTGGTGGGATTGATGGAGTTTGAAATAACGGTTATTTACCTCAAGATCAGCCTGGAAGACATCCGCTATTAACTCCACAATATGATATATATCTTTAAAGCGGGCATCTGGGAGTTAGTCATAAATATATTTTGCTAGGTTATTTTAGTAGTTGGGTTCAACGATGCTAGTTTTGCAACATGCAAGACAGCGTCATTGGCATCATTGGTCAATTTGTAGATTTCCTCCTTTGCTACTATGGGGAAATCAGGGGGAAGTCAATTGCGCTCAGCCCTTAAGAGATTGATCAACTGATTGGGCCACTGCTTTGTGGGGGTGGTGGCAATGAGGAAAGGCCACCTCTGCTAAGGCAATCTGGTAGTCACTTTGGAAGGAGATGGCATTGGTTTTAGGAGCGTAGCGTCTGGGTGAGAGGGCTCTGTCAAAAATCAGAATTATAAAATTCAGCTATTCATATCCATCTAGATCATTTTCACCGGATTCATCATCCTCATTCATGATAATTTTACCTGATTAATCAACCTCATCTAATAGGTTTCAAGGCTTTTGGTTCGTGAGAATAGTGGATGCAGAATTTAATGGGTGGTAGTAGGCAAATTAGTGGATACTTGGGTATAAATGGTGGTCCAATCTTAGCTCTGATTGGTTGGGTTGAGACCAGGGTGGTGAGTGTGGCTGGAGGTTTTGGTGGGTGCTTTCCCACGTTGGCCCAGATAGCAAGAATGTTGGGTAGGAGGAGAAAACAAAACGCCCCATTTAGATGCCGCTAAAAAGGGTTCAGAAATAGTAACAGGTGAAAAGGCATGGGGGCAGGACCATTTAAAGTGATCAAGCTCAAAACAGAGAGAGAAAATATGTTGACTGCTATCAACACAAGCCCAAAAGAAATGCTCTAGTGCTGCAGTAATGCAAGCACCTGGGGGATTTAGCAGGCAATGGCAGAGTGATTTAAGATGATGATTATAGTGGCTCAAGGGGCAGCAAGGCGCTCTTCACCGGAAATAACAGTGAATACTAGGTTGGTCTGAGTGCCATAAGCCAAAAGCCTAACATCAACTTTTCATACAAAATTTAGGGTGAAAGATGCAAAGAGAGGTTGGCAAATGACACCACGTGTGGTGTCATCAGGGAGACAATTTTGGGTAGTAGAGACGAAGGTATTTTAATAAGTTAAAGGAGTCAATGCCACAGCTGCAGCGTCCTCCTCCATTTTGGAATCATATGTCAAAATAGCCCTTAAAAAGGGCGGAAATTGATTAAGCCAGCTAGTGCAAAGGCAGCGGTGGCAAGTTCAATTATTGCTTTGCCAACATATGGAAACAAACGCCCATAGTCAACACAGAGGAAAAATTGGATAGTGGATCTATGGAGGGTGAGAGGATGGGGGCTAGTCTGGTGGATGCACGCAAGGTGAAGTGCTAAGTTCTGTGGAGGAGCAAATCAGCCAGTAGATGTTGACAGACTATTCAAGCCCATCCAAATATGTTTACCTCCAGGGTGGAAAACGATGGGAGGTGTATCCCCGCTGCCTCACACTGGAGCAGCAGGTGGTGGATCTAATGACATCAATTAGAAAATTGTTGTGGTCAGATGCCAGTAAGTAATTTAAACTTTTGTAAAATTTGCTCAAAAGTGAGATTGAGTGGAAAGAAAAGCTTACTAAATATAATATATATAAATTGATTGTATTTTTATATAGAAATAATGAGGGTTCAAAAAATGATATATAGAGATAGTGATTTAAAAAATAATTAGGAAAAAACTTTTAAAGATGCACTTATTTTTTAATCATATTTAAGAACTGGGGTTGGAAATTTATTGGGAAAAAAAACTGCCTTCAAAAAAAATAAGAAAAAAACACCCTCATTTAAAAAATGGAAAAAATAACCTCCTTTAAAAAATTCTAAAAAGTATGAAATAATTGAGAAATTATAAAAATTCAATAAAACCCTTTTTGAAGTTGGCAAAATCTTCCAACCTGACTTGTATAATTTTGCTCACAAATACAAATTAAAACTTCTATTGGATTGGTTCCAAGTGTAAACAGTAAGCAACTTAGAATATACAGTGCTGAGTATGTATATTATAAATGGCTATTATAATTCAGTTTAAAATAGATCCAACTTTAAAAAGGGTTTTATTGAGTATTGATAATTTCTCAATTATTTTATACTTATTAGAGCCTTTTTTAAAAAGATTCTTTTTTTAGAAAAAAATAAGCTGATTCTTTTAATCAAAAAAGGTATAAACCCAGTTCATTTTTCTAAAAAAGATTTTTTTGATTTTAAAAGCAGTTCTTTTTTCCAACTTTATTTTTAAAAACTACTATCTATATATCATTTTTTGATTTTTCTTTCTCGTTGCAATCACTTGTGCAACTTATTCAATTCAAAACTAGTAAGTTTGATAATCTCTTTGAGGAGAAAAGTGTGCACCCAATGTTGAGTAGCAGTTGGGCTAGAAAATTAAAGGTCACAGGATCAGGATCCACATCATACAAAGTTTTTAAATGCTTTAGCAAAACTGGTGGCCTAGATAAAAATAAAAACTGGCAGTGAGTATTTCCCTGAAGATTTTAGTCTGGCAATTGAAATACAACTAGTTCATCAAACTCCACATTCCCAGCCCCTGTCAACAGTGGAGCATAAGGTTTGATTTTTCCTGGTTATTAACCAAACGGCGCTTTAGGAAAAGTTCTGTGGAGATGTGCACAAACACTTCCTGGAAGCAGTATATGTTGCACCGCACTCTATGACCTGTGGTTAGTTTGATCTCAGGTTTAAGACTAAAAAGGCAGCGGACAAAGCTGCACTGGTGCATGTGGTGGTATACTTCCCAGATGGTCAAAAGGTGGTTGAAACGAGGCGCACTTGATGGACCAAATCAAACTAATTTTTTGTGACGTTTGACTTCCTCCCACTACAACAAAGTTCACTGTGCTGGAACACCACCTCATGGTTTGCTTTAAAAGCTATGGGGAACTTCACTCCTTTGAAATTCAACGCTTTACACTTATGCTGGACCTGTGCACAGGCAAAGCAATTGCAGTGATCACCCCAACCATGGTCATCATGGAAGACTTGATACAAATTACCCACACCGCATTTGTGAATATTTAATACAGGAATTCCACCTGTTCCACATCATGGTGGATAGCGCGCCCCCTATCTGCATCTTTTGTCGCACTTTTGGCCATAAGGCTCACACTTGCCCTTCCAGAGAGGGCATCACACAGAACGAAATCCTCCCATGATGCAATGGGCAGTGCAGACTCCCATTATGAACCAGCTATTGACATTTATTCCGCCTTCCCATGGGGCGCGTAGGGGTGTTACAAACAGGTCAAACCTGTATCCCTGCAGGAGTGCAAGAAGGACAAACCGGCCCACAGAACAGCAGCCAAGGCAGCGGCCATGACTGCATCCATGATCCTGCCTTCCCAGACCCAGGAAGACATTGAGTCATTTGCTGCTGAAGTGGCTCATGAATATGCTCAACAATCAGATTGGGCCAACCAACCTGAGGACCTGATGGGTGAGTCAGATTTACCCAAGCAAAATTAGCAAGCCTCAATCAAAAACCAATTCTATCACCCATTTACCTCCTGATTATTGTCAACCTTTGATGATGCACCGCAGGAGTGCAGCAATTTTTAATATCAAAACAAAGCAAATGCTAATAAAACTAATACTACGCCCTCTGTAAAGAAATTTCCTCAAGAAAAAGTATGAAGCACCATGTACATGGTCTAAACCTACTGCTGCTGAGAAAGCGGCAAATGATGTGCAAGGGGGCCCTTCCCATTGCACCTAAAGTGCGATGGGGGGAGCCTTCACAATAGGGACGTTGAACAACGCTGGACTCAAGGCCTCACCGTCCTGGGCTAGGAAACTGAGATTTTAAAGAAATTTACCTGTGGACATCCTGGCCATTCAAGAGACCCACTGTCCTCATGGTGCTAATGAAACATGGGTAACTATGCTCCTCCCCTCCCTCTCCTTTTGGTTGTCACACTGTGAAGTTCTTATATGTGCAACCCATAGTTTTAAATTCATTTTCTAAAATCATACCTCAATGGACATGTGCTTCTTTTGTCCTTTTCATGGTATGATGAAGTGCACACTATCGTTAATATTTACACCCTGACCTGCTTGTGGGCTAACCGTGAATTAATCTTGGCTGTTACTTTTCTTCCACTTCCTCCTGATCCATTTGTGTTAGGCGACCTGAACTTTTGAGCCAACCTGGCCACTGACCGCTGGACTTTAACGCCCACCCCCCTGCAGGGGAACATCAAAATACGCGTTCTAAAAGCCACTTTGGGGCTGTTTGATACCCTTCCCAATCATGCACCACTACTCCCCAACATGTCCTGTCCCCATGTGCACAACGGTCAGCTGAGGTCTATGTCCCGCATTGACCTTATTAATTCCTGATGCACTTCTGGTCTCAAGTTGCACACTTTACAATGACGAAAATTTATTTCTCTGACCTCAGATTGGTTTCAATTTCCTTCTCTTTGTCCAATACAGTGGCAACGGTGCCAAAGTGGTGAAAACTTCGTCCAGCTGAGATCACACCACCCAGGTTTTCCTCATTGTTGGACACCAAAACTTTGGCACTGGAGTTCGCCACATCATTCTGTGTGGACCCACTTACTACCTGGTCAACCTTCAAAGTGAACACCATCTGACAGGCATGCCACCTCTCATTGCATTGCTATTGGGCTGCATTGGCAGTCATTAAACGCACACTTGCAGAAGTGGACCACCTGAAGTCTAGTGTCCCTGCTGCAGGCTACAGCCCAGCTTGGGTTCATAAGTGAGAAGAAATGTCTACTCATCTCAACACACTGTTAAGGCAACACAAACATTGCATTTGTGTTTAGTTCAAAGAAAAAAATATCACAGCAGGTGACGCACACTCCGCATATTTTTTTCCAAAAATCTTCACACTGTGACAGAGCTTAGCCTGCACACAGGTGAGGCAGCTGGACCACTATATCGCCAAAACTCCAGCCAAAGTGGCAATCAAAGTTTGAACCTATTACACCATGTTGTATTGATCTGATCCAATCAAACTGGCCAAAATTGGTGAGTTCCTTGATAATGCACATATATTCACCATTTCCCATTACCTGGAGTTGATGAATTTAATTTCTCAGGATGAACTTTGGTATGCCATTTGTGGTGCACCGCACAGGAAATGCCCAGGTCTAGATGGGATTCCATTTGAGTTCTATAAGAGATATTTTAATTATTCTCCTCTTTGTTGCTTGCCTTAATGAACCAGTGTTTGTTAGAAACCCGCCTCCTTCCTGGGGGCCAGGAGGCGTACACAATAACGCTGTATAAAAAAGGGGATAAGCTGGACTTTTCCAACTGGTGCCCTCATATCACTTACTAACACAGATACTAACTTTAAATACTAAAATTATGGCCAAGTGCCTAGGGGAAGTTTCCTCTGATATCATCTCCTTTGAGCAATTTGGATTCATTCAAAAGCAGTCTATATGGGACAACATACACATTGTAGCCAACGTCTGCCAAGCCACAGCTATCGGGGCACTTTTTCTTAGACCAGCAGAAGGCTTATGATAGGGTCAACTGGGATTACCTCAAAGCCTGCCTCCACAAGTTCCACCTTCCCCATCGGTTCAATAATTGGGTGATATTGATTACAGAATCTGCCACAATGCGGTGCGTGGCCCTAGCTTCCTCACTGATATTCTTCAATATCAAAGAGGCCTCCTCCAAGGGGACCCTTTAAGCCCACTATCTTACAACTTCAGCCTCAACTCACTTTTACAAAAATGTGAATGCCCGCCTTACTAATGTCCATGTGCAAGGCCAAGCACCAGTTAAGATGCTGGCATTTGATGATGATTGTGTGGTTGGGATGTCTAACAACCAAGATGCACGCGCGCTTGAGGCTACTATCCAGGATTATCTCAGGATCAGTGACGCCGCACTTAACGCCTCCAATACTAAATCATTCTCCTCAGCTGGTACTAAGCCTGCTGATTACCAGCACCCCGTTACCTACCTTCTTCAGCAGTTATCTCAAGGTTTGCTTGCCCCACCCACCCCATACCGCCCCGCTTGTGCTCTCTTTCATGCCAAGACCCGCTGCTGGTCCCTACGCCATTTGGGGTATGACTGGAGGCGGGAGGGTATGCCTTGTAATTGATGGAACACCATATTCTAAACAATGTCACAAAGTGCTTTGCTTTCTTCAGAGCCCACCAGACTATCCTCCCAGGCCAGGTTGTGCTTGCCAACTCTATGCTTCCGTCTAAAATCTGGTTTGTGGCCCATTCTATCGCCTTTTCCCATCTTTCTTCACTTCTTTATAAGCCCTCCTACAAGGGTGGCTTTGGTTAGGCTGCCCACCACCAATTTTCCTGGATGCCATGTTTGACCCTCGCCATAGTGGAGGTATGGGCCTGCTCATCTTTTAGGCCCATGCCACTAAGATACTTGGCACCTGGATCACTGCAGTCACCAACCCCACACTCCCATCCCAACACTGGTCACGCGTGGCCCACAGCAATTATCTCAGCGCCCTGGTTCTCATTAATCCTACTCACCCTTATTCTCTGCTAAAATATCTTGTCTTGAATCCCTCTGCCACAGGCCCACATGGGACATCGCCCCACTTCAGACGATTTCTCATCTTCATGCAGAGTGCTGAGTGGTAAATCTACATCATTGGATACACCTCCAAGAAGGGTTGCACATCTCCCCATTTTAAAACAAGAAGTCCATGGGCAAGTCATTTTAAACAACATGTTACCTCAATATCCCCATCTCATTGCCCGTGTGGACTACCTTGACAAGCTCAACATACCATACTCTTTGGAGACCCAAAAGGTAATTTGACGGTACACACACCATCCTCTTTTACAACCCCAAATTCACGCCCATGTGTGGAGATTCCTGAGAAAGGTGTACCTCCTGGCTGAGCGGTCCAATGCCTCTCAAACCTCATGCGTTGTATGTGGTCAATATGGATCTTTAATAAATCACTTGGAAGATTGCCTACCATCCCAGGCAATTTGATGAGATGTTATGTGCCACTTTTCCCAGGAGAGTGAGCAAGCTTTCAGCCTGTCCAAAAACATTTTTGCCTTTTCCATGACCTCCCCTATCCACCCATCACTCCACATCTTAAGTGTTACACTAACACTATTGATGATACACATCATTGTCCTTGATGCACTCTCTGGACTACCTCAACCTGACGTGAAGCTGTGAATCACTTCCATTCCCACCTTATGGATTACTTTTAAGCTTGATTGTTTGGCCACCTTCCATCCCACCAACGCCAGTTGGTGTCATCCTGGTTCCACATATGGTTCCTCTTATCAGATCCTTTCCTTCATTTGTGTTCAGTTTTGACCCAGGTCTCCTTTGTCACTCCCCCTCTTCCTTCCACTGGCAGTTTGCTGGCAACAGGAGTGTCATGGAAATGGATGAAGAAGTCTAGATCGGCCTGCCAGTCAGGATGCATCAGCACCCAAAAAGCAAGCCAGAATGCCAGAGGCATTGCCGCTTGAACAACGTTGTATGGAGCCAGGCATTGGGAAATGATAGATCGTTGGTGAAGGACAATAGTGAAGAGCAATCTGAAGATGAACCAAATTGAGGCCACCCCAGACCTGGGAGGTACCACTGCAGGGGGTGGTACCACATGTATGGTTTTGATAAGGTCACTGGTAGACAGAGTTAAATCAACTGGGGAGACAAGGGGGCAGATCCTTGCCTTAAGATGGTGGAACTATGGCCACAAGATTCCAGTATATTGTCAGTGAAAGTTCATTTTGACAGGGCTAAATTGCCAGAAGTATCTAGCTCGCTGAATCCAGTTTATGATGGTGGGAGCCATAGTGACCATTAGTACTGGTAGAGCCCATCCGGTATGTGGGCTGACAGGCCACCAGAGAAAAGCCATCAGGAATGCAGCCAGAAAGATATCAATAAAATCAAAAATGATAGTTTTTGAGGAAAAATTTTATTGTAAAGGAAAAGAAAGAAAATCAACCAACAATTTTATTAGTTCAATGCCACTGATTAAATAGTGGTCAATTGATGCAGGGACAATCCAGGATCAAGACCCTCAATTTTGACCTAACTGGCAAATTATTCGGGAATGGGGGCAGATAAGTTCACTGGGAAATGACATTGAAGGATTTGGTGGCAGATAAAGTCGCTGTCAGTTTGACCTCAAATGCCCAAGCTGAGGTTTGACTACATATATGACAGTTGATGCAATGGCGTTTAGCCCAACAAGAAGCAGAAATCCCCCAAGGCCACCCCACGTAGGGGCAGTCCCAATTGGTTGGGAACAGGTTTGGGATGCCCATCCCGCCCATGCCCAGTCACTGGGCCATTCGTTTGGTCAAAAGTGTTGCATCAGCTGCAACGCCCTATTTGCTGTCAGGGAGCCTCAACCCTCGTCGATGGTGTCTGATGTTACTACCTGCATGTCAGGGATCATCCCAACAATTTTGGGAGGGGTTTAATTTTTGTAATCATGAAGTTAGCTGAATTAAAACCTTCTGCAATTCTGGCTGATAAATCAGTCTTCATCTTTTTTTGACTATGTGGGATCCAATCATCAGCCATGTTCCCACTCAATTTTGGACTGAACAACTTCATTTCAGCAATCTCAATGCAAATTTCCCTGATCAAATGTACTAGTTCTGCCAAGGTGAAGGTGGGCACCAGGGGAGGAATTCAAAGAGGAAGGGCTGTTACCCAATGCTCATCTACCACATGGGTGAGGTTGCCCTGGGTGACAAGGGGTACTGCCACCCTCTTTGGTACCTTCTTACTTAGAAATGGGAAAAGGGCCCAATCTATGCACAGGAGACGTTCCCCAGGACTTACAAGGAGGTAGCTACGACTTTTCTGGGTTGCCCCTCATTTTCAAGGTGTTTTGTAGTTGATGTTTATTGGAAGTGTCCATCCCATGGTTGGCCTTCCCCAAAATAAAATGGAAATATATATATATATATATCGTTTTTGACCCTCACTATTTCTATATAAAAATTTAATCATTGTATATATTTTATATATAGTATCTTATAAACAAATATGCTAATGAATTTGTTTTGTCATTTCTAGTTTATTTAATTGGTCAATCTATGTGAAATTTACTGATCACCATCTACAATAATTATTTTATTAAAATTAGTTGATTTAATAAGTCAAATTATATTAAATATACTTATTGCTATCTACAATATTTTAACTTATTTGTTTTAATTGATTAAACTTGGCCAATCTATGCCAAACTACTGAACTCCATCTATAATAATTCATTTCATCAAAATTAGTTGATTTTGTTAGTCAGATTATGCAAAAATGATAGGCATCTATAATGATTTAATTTTATCATGCTATGATCTCATACTTGCCTAATTTGAACATACTCCCCAGAAATAGGACAAATATCGATCCAAAAGTCAATGTAAAGCTATTGCTTCACCAATGCCAGAATTAAGTTTATTCAGCGATGAATTATCCCACAATTGTATTCTATCACTTCTGGCCATTTTTATACATAAAAATTACTGGTCAGATACTGTACTAATCATTAACCAATTCTTACATCAATCCTTACAAGCTGCTTGTGACCTCTAATTATTAAAAATTCTTACAATCCTTAATCCAATCTTTACCTCAATTCTTTTGCACATTAGTATCAATTTATATAAAAAATGATATGATATAGTTTAGCAAAGCACTTTTTTAGTTCAAACCTACTGCCCTAATTAAAGCAGTACACGTAACTTTCATCAACTACAGTTACAATAGAGAATCCTGCCTGGCAGAGCTTAGCTCATAGAGCTGAAAGCCCACAGTAACTTCATTTTTATATGAAAAACAAAACTTCCACCAAATGGGCAACCCAACCAGTGGTGCGCATTCACAAATACTAGTAAAAGTGTCAGCAATGAGGCCCAAGTAAACCAAACAAACTTTACCAATAAGAATTTCTGAATGAAGCCCAAGTACAACAAAGAAACTTGCCACAAACGCTGCAATCAACGTAAAAAAATAGAAATATCTAGTATAATGGGGACTCAAACCCTCTAAAGGCGTCTCACCCTCAACGGGTATAACAGCCACTGCTCTGGAGAAGTCTGGAATTCCCACCCATGGGCCAACTCATGACAAATAAAAGGTAATGATGGGCTATACCTAAAAAGTCCTTTTTTGCCCAGTACCCCCAATACTGAGCACCCGCCCTCCTCAGGGATGATGGAAGCCCTACCTATTAGGGGGCCAATCCCCAACAGTTTGCTCCTCATGCAGAGAAATGATCGCCCTGAGTTAAACAAAGAAAATTGGATGAGATCCAATATTTTTTATAGGCCAATTCCTAAACCAAAATTATCC
>JAKSZP010005541.1:0-115040 GCA_022478985.1 Massospora cicadina | reverse complement strand
TTAACCCCTTCCACGTCAAAGACTGATTTGAATGGAGCGAGGCAAAGCGGCAAAGTAAGAATCACAGGCACAATATTTGTAGAGGATTATTCTATATTAGCTGATAGCTCACTGCATGTTGCCATGGTGGGAAGAAGGGGGATTTCACATGAGTAAGCATTGGAGGAGAATCCTAGCATATTCCGCTTTAAGTCAATACTCAACAACTTGCGGCGCCACCATCCTACCCTTAAAATCACTGGGTAAAGTAACTCCAGGATTGCCACGAAGTGTGAAATAATTCACACTTGTGGGCCACAAAGCGCAAGGATTTGCATAGAGGAGTGTAAGCATAGGGACCCTGACTCACCCAAGACAGGAATATCTGAAGTAACTGCAAGATCCAAGGCTTTCACAACCTTAAGGTCAATGTAATTTTTTGAGGCACCAGTATCCACTAAAGCAGTTACAGTTACCATCTGGTACCTTACATGAATTTGTATGGAGAATAAGAAGCAATAATGATACACGTTAAAAAACTCATAAAAGAAGCAAAGTGTTGAACCAGAAGGGGTAAGCGTGATGGAGTGTCTCACCATGCCGCTCCTGTTGGTGAATTAAGTGGGCACAGCAGAAGCCCAAGAACAAGACAAAGACGCAGATGTAGGATTTCCATGGTTGGATAAGGGCAGCACATTTCAAAGACTATAATAAAAGGGATTCTTGCGATGCTGCTCCTCCACCTTCTTGACAGCTGTGATGTGGTCAGTAATGAGAGATGGGGCTTCCAGGTCTATGCAGATTACCACTTCCACAAAAAAATCGTTTGAAGTATCCTGGAGTGGGGAAGATACTTCAGTGTGGAACTGGTCCGAATGAACTAAATTAGCCCTACAGACTCCTTAGTGGGATAGCGCCAACCTAAGTGTGATAACTTAGGACCATGTTATGAAGGAATAACGCATATTCTTGTACTCTATCACATTATGTAACTTCAGGGACAATGGGTGCAATAGTCAAGAGTGTGGGGGTCACCCCTCCCAGAAACATTCACCATTATATCGCTTGTTTCTCCCCTGTTGTCAAACTACAGCACCTGGCTGTGGCCTAACGTGAGCAAACTAGGGGCCACAAACTCTGGCTGTTTACAATGAGGTGAGGGCGACGAAGGGATTGTGGGCTGTGCTACACAAGCTAATAGGACCTGCTGTATGATTATTACAAGAGTATACCGCGGATAACCACTAAGGTGCACTCATGAGAGGATAAATAAACTTTGGGTAAAGCAGAGTCATCAAAGGCAAAAAAAATTTGACCACCCACTGCACCGTTATTTTATGTGGTTTGGTTATAATGTTAGGTTCTCAGCGTGTAAAGGAATGACCTGGCTTTTGGCGTGGGTAATCCATGGCCCATAGGGGCAGCCAAGGTCTGCAAGGTACCTCTGGTTGCAAGGGACTGTGAGCGGGCGCGTTAAAAAAGGTGTGGGAAAAGCTACCCATGTAATGGCTCCCATATCTCATTTAATTCATTAAAATTACTAACTACCAAGTTTTTTCAATATTATTTTTAATTAAGCAAAAAGGAAAATTTAGTAAAGAGAAAAAACCCAACACCCTACCATTAGCAGGGTGCTGGGTCTTATGGTAGGTTAGGGGAGAGCTGCTAAGCTGAGCCATGGAAACATGGTTCAGCTTCCAATTCCAAGCCTTAAATTTACAGTTCCAAATACCGACTTAACCTCAATATTATAAGTCAACTTTTAAGCTATTCTCAGGTCATATTTCCTGAATTCCGGAGGTCTAATTTTAAGTTGCTGATTTCATACTGGAGTGACAAGTTCAAATCTGTTTTCGCCATTTTTTCCCCAACTTTTTCCACGGATTAGACTTATTAGGTGTGTTTTTGTTAAGCAGGTTGGCTTCTGGGTGAACCAACCATTGGGGTGGGGGATGAGGTGTGGTATGGAATTTCATAAATCATCTTTAGTCTTTAAAAGTTTGTTGGAATTTCCTTGAATAAAATTTCAGCTTATCTTTATACTTGGGTAAATTTAGGCTAAGGGGTAGATGGGGAAAAGTGTGCCAATGGAATTGTAGCGGCTACTTTTTGATTCTATGCCCTAGGTCAGAGATCTGGTGAGAGGCATGGAATTGTACACCCCTGTCCAGCTTGATGGCTGGCCCTGAGCCTTACATCCTGATACCCCTCACCCTCCGCCATGGACGGATAGAAGTTTTACTCTGACCTGGTTGGATTATTTTCATTTTTTATCTGTTTGAATGATACGATCATCTCTTTCTGTTCTTTTCAGATTATTTTAGTTTTAGTTATATACAATACTAGATGCTCTGAGCTTGGTATTCTCCGTCCCATGTTTGGCATGCCTCAGTTAATCAAAACCTACTTCAGAGGCAACTTCCCCAAGGCACTTAGCCATAAGTTTTGGTAAAGAGTCTGGTATCAGTGTTAGTAAAGAAAATAGGGCGCCAGTTTGCTAAATCCACCTTATCCCCCTTTTTAACAGGGGTATCATATATTTCTCTTGGCCACCAGGAATGAGGCATGTCTCCAACAAATATTAATTCATTTAGGCTAACAATAGGTTGGAAATACTTGAAAATATGTTTTATAAAATTCATAAGGTTTCCCATCAGGCCTGGGCATCTCCTGTGTGATGCACCCTAAACAGAAAATCAGAGTTCATTTCGCAATATAAAAATCCATAAACGTGGGTATTAGTGAAGTTGCGGATATTTGCACTATCAAGGAAAGATTCAACTTTGGCAGTCATGAAAGGGTCAAACCTGTATAACTTGAAGTAAAACTTGTGAACTTTGGCAGATACATCCTTTAGCATATCTGGAATGGAAATGTACGGCTGCATAACCTGTGCACAGGCTATGTTTTGTTTAGGATAGAGAAAATTGATGGAAGAAATATGTGGAGTACATTTATCTATCAAATTTTTTTGAATTTTGTATTGAACACTAAACAATGTTGGTGTTCTCTTACCAGTGCGTTGGAGTGGGCGGACACTTCAGCCCCTTGAGTCACCAAGCAGGGCTGTACCTGCATCAGAGACATTGCTTTCCAGGTGATCCACCTCTGCTAGAGTACAACTAATGCTTGCTGAGGTCGCAGAAAAGCGCCGCAATGATATGTGGCGCACCTGAGAGACTGTGTGTGACTTAAAATGCAGACCATGTGGCAAGAGTATTGGCTCAGAAAGTAGTCATAAACTCCTGTGCTGAAGTTGAAGTTTTGGCCTTTTGTGAGAACTTAGGTAAAGCAAGATTATCCAGGCGAAACTTAATTTATCTGAGGGCTTATGCCACCAGGCACAATGGATTAAAAAACACCAAACCTTTACTATGTTTCAAGAAATCAATTCTGTGGTGGTGAAGTGCATATTTAGGAGTGGAAAGCAACAGTGCAAGAATAAGGTCTATGCGCAACATAGACAGCAATGAATGCGGTATACATGAAAGTGAGCCTTGTTAGGAAAAAAGGGAGAGTGTTTGGGAATGGTGTCATTGAGGCCCATGGTGCCTTCAGGACGCGATTTCAACGTGTCTCTGTGGGGGATCAACCATAGAAGGCCACAGTCTGTGGCTGGGCTCGTCAAATAGTTCTTATCATTAATCATGAGGTTACTAGGTGTAAGGAGAAGAATAGCAACGTCTGAATAAATCCCCAAGAACCTGTGCACAGTTAAGGGCATAATTGCTACCAATTGTGTGTACTTCTTCACTTTATGAGAATTTAATGGATAATATGAAGCCATTTAGATGTAGCTTTGAGAGATAAATTTGAATTTACTGCTCACTCATAATAACACCTCACAGTGCGGTGACCAAAATGACATGATAGGGAGAATAATACATGCCCATGCTCCCTTGTCTCCTTGCGGACAGTGGGTTTCTTGTATTTCCAGGATGTCCACAGGTAGGTTTATTAAGAAAAACAGTTTTGTGGCCTGGGATGGAGAGAACTTGGGTCCTGCAATGTTCAACATCCCAATCTCTACTGAGATATTAATCATACCTCAAGAGCAAGGGGAATGTCCCCTCAGCCCTACCTCATTACTTTCCATGGGCACTGATGAGACCTTACTGCAAGTACCATACTGGTTTTCAGGGACAGGAATGTAGTCAGCAACTTTTATTACTGAAGGTTCGGTTTTTTTAGATTATTGGGTGCACAAGTTTTTCCATTATGGTGCGCTTGCAGTGCACCATCAGCAGGCTTACTAGATTTAATTGGGATTGGTTGGGGAAACTTGGTTAATTTAACGCACAGGTTGCATGCATGGGTGTGTAAAGCCCTGAGGGTTAAAATGAGTTATGAATGACAAAATCTTATTGGCTGGTGGATTGAAATTAAGCTGAGGCAAAGAATTCCACCTTGTCAGCATGAATTTGTTCAGGCAAGATGGAAGTCATCGCCAAAACCGCTACCTTGGCTGCTGCCTTATGAGACTGTTAAGCTTTTTTACGCTCCTGTGGGGACACATGGTAGAATTTAGTATACTGAACTAGTTCACCCTAAATAAAGGCGAAAGTATTATTAACTACGCACTTGTTGTGAGTGACAGTTTCATTCATCGCTTCATAAACATACTCATTATTGTTTAAGCCAACTTTTTATAGGGCAGATATGCACTTTGTGACTAAAAGCATGGAAGAAGGTGCATATTGGCGGTGCACTATCCACTAACGCCTGGAAAGCTTGAGTGAGCTTCCCATCAATCATGAGGGTAGTGGACTGTGGAATTTTAGTGAGATCTTCCACAATTTCTTCAATTGGGTAATAACATCAATAGCCTTACCCATACTAAGGGTAGGCATATGTAAAAAACGTTGCATTTTGATTTATTTAATTTCTACGTAGGTTTCAAGCCCAGCACGGATTTGCTGCTCAAAGAAAAAGCAATCCACATTAACATTAAGGAAATCAAAAAGAAATAAATTTGTTTAGATTGTGTCCTAACATGCGCTTCATCTCAACCAAATGTTGTCTATCTTAGGGTAGACCACCACACACACCTGTGCTGCATTGTTTGACTCTTCTGTTATTTTGTACTCAGGGTCCAACCAACCATGGGTCATAGAGTGATGCGCTACTTAGATTCTGTGCGGAAAGAATAGGTGCACATCCCGTAGAAATTTTCTCAAAAGGCCTTTGACTCCGTCCCCAAAAATCAAACCCATTTTAGACCAAAGCCAACGGTTGAGAATGGGGAATATTACTATACTTGCTGCACTTGGTCTGTCGTTCTAAAATATCTGGCAGGTAAATCACTGTGGGTTTAATTTTGTTTGTCCTCCTGATTCTCTTAGACTTTTTCTAACCTTGGGTGGTGAAAATACTGACCCTGTGCCATTTACCACACTTGCTCAAGTTTTAACATACTTCAGATGATCACTCATTTTCTCCAATACAGATTATAAAACTAACAGTCTTGAATATAAATTAGTTTCATAGTTGTCACAAATGGGAAAGAAAAGTTTTTAAGTTTCAGAATCTATATTTTATTTACATTTGGGAGCTTCCTTAACTTGATAATAAATCATGGAAGTCTTGTTTATGGGAAAAACAGTTTTAAAGATATCAATAATCTTACATTATTGACTGTTACTTCAACAATAATAACTTATAACCCATATTCAGAATATCAAAGTATAACTTTGGAAGCTTAAAAAGAGTTTTATTCATAGGAAAAGTGTCTTCATAAAAAGAAAGCTATAATTGAACTAAGACTTTAATTATAACTAACTATGCAGAGACATCAATACTGTAAGGTTCATACACCATAATTTAAGAAAATTAGGTAAATTATATTGAGAGGATGGCACATGAGAATTGAAAGCATTGTGAGCCTCTTACCAAAGGTTGTCCCCAATTTTTTGCCTCTTGACACTGTTTATTACTTCACTGAGTCTCTTGATGATCACTAAGTATACAATATGAGCATTTCTTATCCTTGTGTTTCATGTCTCAGCTGGACACATGAGTATTGGGACTGTGCTGGTTAATATAAAAGTCTGGTGCTCTGGAGAACTGATAATACCATGATAGCCCTTTTAATACCATAAATAAAGTTATAGGTTGTTATTAAAATTCTAAGTTGTAGGCAAAGTGGGAGGAAAGAGGAAGAGTTGACAATATCACAGCATTCTATTATCTAATGTGTCTTACTAAAGGCTGCCAAAGTTTTGCTTTATATCAGATATAACTAATAGGTGCATGTATTGATTCTCTTTGCCTAATATGAAGATCATAAAGAGTTACTTCTGGATATTCACTGTCAGGGCACACTTTTTTAAGCAAGGAATATTTTATGTTTTCAAGTAGTAATAAATATTTGATGACATAGAATTATTTTCTTGTTAATGTGGCTTAGACAAGAAGGCTGTGTTTGACTTTCTGTAAGATTTTAGCAACTTCAACAAAACTTTTAGAAGTGAAACTTTTCTCAATAATAAATCTTAAGTCTTAAATGAGAATCTTTTCTATTATTGTTAATGAAAAATTAACAAAGAAAAATATACATTAGAAAGAGGGCTCAATTAAGCCAATAATTGAATGTGAGAACAATAAATTTATTTCAAGGGACTGATGTCCTTTCATATATTATCATACCATTTAACAGCACCCTTCAAAGAGGCTTTAACAGCAATATCATGTAAAATCTGCTTGTGTTCTCTTTCTGATATCTAAAAATTAGTAAATTTCAATACCATTGTTGTAAAATGGTTTACAACATTATATTTATGAGGTCATTGATATTACTTATAAATATCTGAGAATTTGGAGAGTCTACAACTTTGTTAACAAATGAGATTTTTCAACACTTTTTCTATAAAGCTTCTTAAGTAAAGTTAAGATTTTGGGTTCTATATTGCAATTAAGCCATAATCTCATGCTATTTCCACTATTTTCTACATGTAAAATTAAGGCTTTTGTAGAAGATAAATAAAATCCTATAAAGTTTTGAAGAAGTAAAAGAAGGCATATATGGGGTATGGAAGGTGTAGGAGGCTCATCAGACCCATGAGGCTTTCAGGCCTCAGGATACTAGGGCTAGTGCCATGAGAATACGAGGTTTGGGGCCCAAAGGGATCATATAATCCCGATATTCAAAAAATATAATGATGCCTGGCGCTCCATGAGGTCCAAAATGTTCAGATTCTAAGAATTCTATGTGGGTTTTCTAAGTCTAAACCTCATCATTTAGTGTTTTGAAACCTTTTTTTATTTAAAAAGCCAACCGGGGGATGGAATAACCAAAGAGCCCTTTAAAGAGCAAAATCAAAAAAAGCAAACATGGAAAAGTTACGTAAACGCCTAAAGCAAGCAAATTGGTTGTAAACACAATTAACAAATATTAACAAGATAGTGGAAAACCTCTAACTATCATGGAGGATGGGGAAATGGGATTGGGAAGCTCTATTTAAATACTAGTGGTGCCCAACCCAAAAGGGGGCTGTCAGATTCTGGTGTTTGACTCAAAAATAAACCTTTGACAACCATCAGATGGGCTGATTATCCTTTCAACGCTTGAACTAATGCCTATTTCAATTATACAACTTGGGCCAATTATCTCAACGACAATTCAATTGAGTAATTTATTTAGTGCTTGGCCCAAATACGCTCACATATTATGGCTGATTCTGATGCATTAAATCTAGGCAATTGGTCCTGATTATCAAAACACAAACCATTCAATCATATACAAAATAATTTGGGGATGACCCAAAGTTACGTTATAAGTCCCATGGACAATTAAACAAATGAACAACGTTATCAATTTTCCACCTGAGAGTGAAATTTGTATGTTGATACACATAATTGGCATGATAGCACTTACGTGGACCTCTCAAAGGGGGTTACTTAAGGCTATTGAGGAAGAGGCCTGGCGACATCCTGATTAAAGTTGCGTCATTTTCTTCAATTGAGGCCAAAATTTCACAGAAGGTATGTCTCATCAGCAGTATGACGAAACTGAAATCCTAAAGATTTTAGGCCAACTTTGCATGCTTTTATAGCAATTTTTATACCTGAAATCCTCCCACATTTGAGAGAATTTTGCCACCAATGAACCTGAAAAAAAAGTTTCAGTCATAGGCTAAACTGAGTGGCAAATAGCTGTTAAAAATTTTGTGCAGGATGTGGCCAGGAGATGCCCTAGAGGTATAGATTCTGGCGCCTAAACTAATGACCATTATCAAATAAATAGCTTATATAAAAGTTACATTTATTTATCCTTTTCCTGGGTTTTATCCTAAATCCAACCTAGGAGAAGTGTCGACAAACTGGAAGGACCAAATCCCCAGTTTGTATATTCCTGCCTCAGACAAAGTTCCTGATTACAAAGGAAAAATTATGCCCAAAATTGGCCTGAAGAGTCGAGGTGAATTTGATAGGCCTAGTGAGTTAAAAGATGGGTCAATTACCATAAACCACAGGCATTACCAAGGGTCAACCATCAGAACTTCAGCCCATATAGACATGCAGGATACCAATTTCCAATAGAGCGATCCTCAGATTTTGACAGGGGCCCTCCACACATCTGTAATTTCTAGGTGCCAAACAAAGGGATTATAAAATAACAACTCAGACATAAAGTCAGGCGTTAGACTAAGCAAGCATACAATAAGGGGAATAGGGGTTGAGGATTTTTGTCTGGCACTGGTTTATTCAGGTGGTGGGCAAAGGCAGACAAAAAGTGTTGGAGCATCAGAGGTGTAGGGTAGATGGAGAAAGAGGTGCGGGCTCTCCTTGTTAATGAGGTCAGCAGTATGCTCTTCCATGACATATTAGGCGAGTTAGTATTTGGTAAGGGTAATAAGTTTGTGCATACAAGTGAATATTTTATGAGGTTGTAGGTTTGGGAAGAGTTGGGGTCATAAAGCAAAGATATCGCCGCATCAATGTAGCATGGCCAGCTGCAAATGTTAGTTCTTCAAATCTAAAATTAGGCATCCTTGGGAAAATCTATAGGGGAATTTAGGTATAGGAAAATTTTTCAAAGTGGCTCAATTGCCATATGGAGAGCTTGGCGTATGAGGGATTTGATGGGGCAACAGCTTCATTGACAGCCTTTTGTTATATATATTTTTTAAACTGGTAAACAGTTGTGAGGATGGAAATGCAGTGGGGATTCAAATCAAAGAGCTGTGTGATGACTTCTGACAAAGCAAAGTCAGGTTTGGTCCCCAGGTATGTTCAGCATTATTAATTCATTTGAGGGCGGTGAAGGGTTTTTTACTACCAGAAATGGTCCAGAAGGCAGGCTTTGGATGGGTGGCAGGAGCTGATTCGCCATGCATAGTGGACCACTAAAAATCTGCCAGAGCATGATCTGCCATCTTCTCAGGAATGTTTTTGGCTTTTAAAACATGGTTAGGTGGAGTGGTGGGGCAGCGCCCTTAGAAAGTGAGGGTGGATGGAGGTTTTGTTCCATAAAGGTTTATTAAAATCAGTAGGGGGCCTGCCAGAGGGAGGAGAGGCAGAAGTTGCTTAGCGGTAAACTCTTAGCATTTGCACTTTGATTGGTCGAGAGCAAAGCACAAAGGACAAATGACAGCCATTTTTAACATATGACCAGAAGGGATGATCAGGGGTAGATCTGATCACAGCGCGGGGGTATCATGAGGTGGGTGTCATGACAGAAGGGGCATATTAATACAAACGCATGTGTCTCAGTGGAACAATTGGTACCATTTGGGACCACAAACTGCAGCATGGGTCAGTGCCATAGGCAGCCAAGCACTTTGTGATCTCATGGTAGAGGCGTTTGGGGGACAGGTGGGAGGTCAATTTAATGAACTGGACTACCAGTTTGGCCTCATCTACCAAGTGAGTTTGGATTGTTGAAAATAAGAGAATATTTATAATTTAAGGGAAGCTGTGATGCCACCATGGCGTGGGATTCACACAAGAAGCCAAGATAAAAGTACCCCTTAATAGGGCGAAAATTTATAAATCTGGCGGGTTTGTAAACCGCCATGGCCATCTCAATGGTGGCCGTGCTTATGTAGGGGAAGAGGTTCCCATACTTGACCTGAAGACCAAAATTCAGGTTGCTCTGAGGGAGCACCAGGGGGCTTCTGAGCACTGCCAGGGAGCGTGCAAGGTGGTGGGCTAGGTTCTAAGTAGGACGTAGTGACCTGAAGTGTTCATGGGACTAGCTGGGCCAGCCTGGGTGTTTCATAAGTTGATGATAAATTATAGGAGGCGACACAGCTTCCTCAAGTGGGAGCAGCAGGCGTCAATCAAGTTGACATAAGCTAGGTTTGGTTCAGGCAAAAGGCGGTTGAGAGTAAAAGCTTTTTTAGAATTTCAAATTTGTTTAAGTAAGTGATCAGAACGGGGATTAGTAAGCTATTCCATTGATGCATCTTATTCTTCACAGAGAAATGTATGGGCTAAGGTGGAGAACAAGGCGTGGGACATCAGCTGTATGTGGATAATATTACTCAAAAGAGGAATATTGAAGATTAAGCTTTTTGCAAATAAGGTCACCAGTATACTCTTGTGATAATGTTTGGTTTAGAGATGGGCGTGGGGAGTTTGACTGAGGTGAAAATATTGTTTCAGGTGATTTTATTTTCAGGGTTTGTGCCACCTCCACAACGCTTTGGACAATTTTTTGCTTTTTGGTGCTGTTTGAGGAGATCATGCTTGCCTAATGGATCAAAGCCATATGGGTTATTGGATGGAGCTAGAATCTTTGAAGTATTACATTAGACTTAGCTGAAGCTTTAAGGAGAGGACAACTGTCAGGTGAGAGAGACACTTTATTAGCAGGCTAATGGTCCCTTTGTAAAGGTTGGAATTAGGGTGGGACATAATAGCTAAGAAGAAATAGAGCATTATAATTAGCGTTAAGAAACGTTTAAAGTATAGAATTAGATGTTCAACTATACTAACCAATCTAGAGACCTTAGCCAGTAAGTCCTAGGGATTTTGAAGAATTGGATCAGGCATAGGCATATTGTTAAGGCTTTTTGGGTGGATAAGATGTTAATGGGAGCGACCAGTGGGCAAAGCCTTCTAATGGTTGGCTGGATTTGGACAGAGGGCTGAGATCCGGTAGAGGTATGGGAAGAAGCAAATTTGTAGTACTGAACCACTTGTGAACAGTATGGGATGAAAATGCAAAAGATAACCCCAAGTGTCAGAAAATTAACCAGATGGATTCCTACCAATAATATCAGGATTAGGGGTATTAGTTAGTTGGTCATGATTGCCAGCTAATAGCCTAGTTCAATATTATCTTAATGTTATATTTTCTGATTGGTGATCCCCATTAGGGTGGGTTAAGCCCTTTCAGAAGCATTGGGGGAATAATCCTTGATAGTATTATTAATTTTTTTAGGTCTTACGGAATCTGAGTTCGATGCCAACTGCCATTTTTGGGCTGTTGTGGGATTTTCCAGTGGAAGATAACATATTGCTACAACTATCTGAAGATCCTATATTGACACCGATTGCCAATCATGAATGATTGTGGGAATTTCTGGCTGCAAGATAATGTATTCATTATTAATCATCCACTATGATTCTGCTGCCTAATTTGAAGTACTAGTGACATATGCCGAGTATTCTCAAAGTTATATTTATAATAGAAGTTTATATACAATTAACCAGTAACTTGTGCTGAGGATGAGTCAACCTAATATTTGGCGATCAGGACAAGTTTAATGGCAGGGAATTTTTACCACTAATGACTGCAATTGGTTGAGGTTCTAGCTTGGATGGCTGAGGGGTTTTCATAGGCGCAGTAGCCTAGAGTATAAATAGTCATGCTTCCCTCCAATGAAAGATCTCACTTTCGCCCATCTTTTATCAGTTGATAGTAGTTCATCAGCTAGATTAAGGGGAGATGGGACTGGAGAACCCCAAAGTAGGCGTAAGGTGACACAACTGGAGTGGCCGATGCTGCCAACTATCCTACTTCAGCCCTGCAAAGAACCAACAGGAACCTGTCAGGCGAACAGCAAGTAAGAATTAGACCAGCCTGCCAGCCTAGGTGCCAAAGCGCCCGGACAACAGACCAGGATGCCAAAGGAACTGCTGCTGGTATGACAGATATGGAACTGGGAATAAATTTCCCCAATAACTGCCAGTGAGCCAGAAGCTCATACAGGCACATAAGGGAATACCAGACAAGTAAGGCCATTAACCACGTGAGGAGTATGAGGACCAGCGGAAAAAGTGTTTTATTTTTCAAAATACAAACTAAAACTTTAGGAAAGGTTTTTAATGGAAAAGATTTAGGAAAGTAAAATTGACCAATAATTTATTCAGTGTGATGCAATTGATTAAATAGTAGTCGATTTAGAGGGAAAACAAGCCAGGATTGGGTCCTGCAAGTTCGACCTAACTGGCGAATTATTCAGGAATGGGTAACATATAATTTAACTTAGAGCCAACATCAAAGAATTTAGCAGCAGGCCGAGTCACTGTTGGTTTGACCTTGAACATCTGAACCGAAGCTTGACCACATTTCTGATGGTTGGTGCAATGTTGTTTAGCACGACGAGCAGCAGGAATCCCCAAGGCCACCCCACATAGGGGTGGGCCCATTTGGTTGGGAATGGGTTTGGGATGCCCAACCCACCCATGCTCGGTCACTGGGCCATTCATTTGGTCAGTGTCATTGCATTGGGTGCAACGCCTGATTTACCAAAGGGAGCTTTGAACCCTTATTGATGGTGTCCAATGCTGTTACCTGCCTGTTGGGGACGATCCCCAACAATTTTGGGAGGGGGTGATTATTTTGATCATCATATTAGCTGAATCAAAACTGTCAGGCATTCTGACCAATAGATTGGTCTTCATACCTTTTCAACCATTTGAAATCCAAACATTAGGCTGATTGCCACTCTAATTAGTTACAATCAATTTCATTTCAGCGATCTTGGCGCAGATTTCACTGATTCCTCATAGCAGTTCTGCTGAGGTGAGTGTGGGTACTGGGGGCAGGATCTGAAGTGGAAGAGCTGTTACCCAGCGCTCATCTACCACGTGAGCAAGATCGCCCTGAGTAACATGGTGTACAGCCATCCTCTTCACTGCCTTTTTGCTCTGGAATTAAAAATGGCCTGATCAATGCCCAAAGGACGTTCCCCAGGACGTACATTACCCTTTCATTTTCCAAGGGAAGGGCCACCACTGGGAAACTGCATGAGAGCCACATTCTTGTGTGCCTTGGGTAATTTGATCACCATTACCATTGCAGTTTTTTGGGGAGGGTGGGGAGCATAGGGGTGGGATTCATGAAACGCTTTGACCATTTCCATACAGTTCACACAATCAAACGCCTTGACCCAACTGTTCTCATACGCTATATAACCTTTCCAATCCATGAGATATTGAACGGACTGGCAGGACTTGCGGGATGCCAGGATATTCTCCACCTCAGCCTCTTCCACATCCTCAATGATAATTGGTTCAGGTTCCATGGGAACCATAGCCTTGAAGGGTGACTGCTGGGAAACGTGGAAGATGGGATGCTGTTTCCAGTGAACCGGAAGCTTCAACTAGAATGCACCAATATCCAAGACCTCTTACACCAAACCGGGGGCCAGAACGCTTACTTGCAAATTTACAGGAAGGCGCTTGATTATGTAAATGGTGGGTATCAAGCATAACCTAGGAGCCTACTGTTATATCATGACCCAGGAGCTACTTACAATCCGCAAACTGCTTATAGTCATCAATAGCTTTGGTGAGGTGTTCCCACACCAAGGATTGAGTTGATCTAATATGTGCAGCGTGATCCGCGGCAGCTTGGACCTCAGGCTACAAGTAAGTTCTGATTGAAAATGAAGGATTGTAACCCAACGTCGCTTCATAGGGCGAAAACCCCATAGACTTGTGCGTTCCATTGTTATAAGTGAATTGAGCGAGGGGAAGGTCGTTGGCCCAGGTGTCCTATGTGGCTACAGCATAGCAACGCAGGTACTGTCCAAGGACTTGGTTGACTCACTCAGTCTGTCCATCGGACTAGGGATGGTATGCTTTGGAACGGCCGGGGGATATTTTTAGGATAGATAGGAGTTCACTCCTAAACTGCGCCGTGAACTGTGAGCCACTGTCGCTAATAATCTCCTGTGGGAGACCAAACATCGAGAACATGTGATGCACAAAAAGGCGGGAATTCTCCTCTGACCTAATTGTGGAATTTCAAGGAATAAAGAGAGATATATTGTGAAACGATATACCACCACCATCACTGCTGTGAACCCGTTAGAACAGGGGAGTTTGATAATAAAGTCTATGGACACTGATGTCCATGGATCCACCACCTGCTGTAAGGGGTGTAAAAGACTGTTTCCACCGGAGTGGCCTGACTTAGCCCAAGAACAAGCAACGCAGTTGGAGATCCAGGCCAGAACTTCTTTTGTCAAACATGCCCAATTGTAGGTCCATTTGATCAAATCAATGCAGTTCTTAGTACCAGGATGAACAACTGTGGGGGATCATGATGTGCGCGGAATACCTCAGTTCAGAAGGAGGGGGGAACCCAAACGCATAACTGAAAATAAATAAGACCCTCCTTCAAATAAGTATAGGGAGTGTTTATGCTTCTGGGAGATAACTGCTTGACCAGCTCCACGCCCTCAGCGCAGGCCATTTGACTAGCTAAGACCTGAGCAACTAATGGAGCGTCAGGGGACAGAGTGGTGGAAGAAACAACAGGGGGGACAATCGACATGATTTGGGTACCTGAAAATATGGTAACAAGATCCACTTCCTCCAGATCCGCAGAACGGCGGGTGGGTCTGTGGCTGAGAAAATTGGGAAGTACATTGAGCGCACCTTTTATGGACTCATATATAAAATTAAAACTGCACAAATCCCAGTAGGTTCAGGCTTGCCTATGAGCCAATTTTTGGTGTTTACAAAAGTACATGAGAGCCTGGTGGTCCATGTAAACCATTAACTCATGGTGAGCATCCTGTAACAGATACCTCCAATTAGTTAATGCCCATGCAACAGCTGCCAACTCCTTGTCATTTATGGCCCAGGACTGCTCCATAGAGGTGAACTTTCGGGAATAGTAGACAACTGGGTGTTCCAAGCCATTGTGCTCCTGGAGCAACACTGCCCCCATGGCTACCAATGAGGCGTTGCATGCATTGATATACAGCATGGTGGGATAGGCGTGGTTTAAAATGGGAGGGGACACAAACACTTCTTTAATTGATTCGAACACCTGTTGGCATTTGGCCATCCAGTGAAATGGTACATTTTTCCCTGTAAGGGGGTGGAGCGGGGCAGCAAGCTTGGAAAGTGCTGGGGAGAACTTTTTTAAAAAAATGATGGTTCCCAAGAAACTCCGTAGTTGTTTCTGGGTAGTTGGGTTTTTCCATTCCCAGATAGCGTCCAACTTATTGGGAGGATTGCGTAACCATCTTTAAGGATGAGGTTCCTGAGGAAGGTAACCTCCTCCTTATAGAACTCACACTTGGAAGTCTTGATGAACAAGCCTGCCTTATACAAGGCGGCCACAACTGCTTCCAAGTCAGTAGCATGCTGTTTGGGAGTTGGGGAGTGGACCAGAATGTCATTGATATATGCAACTGCGCAGGTAAACCGGAGGTCACCCAGTATATTGTCAATCATGCATAGAAACGTAGTAAAAGCATTCTTCAGCTCAAAGGGCATTACGTGGAATTGGAAAATGCCATGCTTCGTCTAGATTGCTGTTAACCATTCTTGCCATTTCATTATCCAGATCTGGTTGAATGCATTGACGAGATCCAGCTTGGAAAACACCTGAGATTTGGCGATTGCTTGGATTATCGTCTGTTCTAAAGGCAGGGGGTAGGGATCGGAAACTGTGATTTTTAAGTGGCCATAGTCCTCACAGTGGTGGAGAGAACCATCAGTTTTTTAGCGAAGATGATGGGAGACATGACTGGCGAGATCTCCTTGAACAACCACCCTTTTTCAACATATTGTCCAACCAGGTGTTGAGCGCAGCCTCCTCCTCTGCTGTGTGGGGATACAACAGGCAGTTGATATTCACCAACTCCACCATCGTACGAAAACCACAGTCATATATTGTGTGGGAGGCAAACAATCCGCCTTTTCAAAATTGAATATGCTTTGATAGCGCATTAAACTTTCTGGAAAATTGGATGGTATGCCTGTAGGGCAGACGAGGGACGTGATAGAACTATGACCTTGAGCTTTCTTAAGTTTTTCAATTAGGGTGAATTTACCCTCCAGTTTATCACTAGCAAATGACAGCATGTTAGACTCCAGGTGGACCTTGACATGTTGCTGGTGCCACCATCCCACTCCTAAGAATACTGGAAACACCAAGTTTGGCATAGAAGAAAATTAGTCGCAGAAGCTGAACTGGTTTGAAAATGTGACTGGTCAGCGTATCAGGTATGAGGTTTAGGAAGCTGATGATGCAACCATCACCAAAGGACCTGCATCCAGGGCAAGTTCCAATTGCAGGGCCAGTTCTACACTCATAAAATTTCCCGCGGCTCCAGTGTCCACCAGGACCTCAAAGGAGATGTGATGGGACCTGACACTAATCTTCATGGATACTAAGAAGTAAGCAGAGTTCTCTTTATTGGTAGTTGTGGATAAATACAGTGATACCGAAGAGATGGTAGTGGGGTCAGGGGAAACTACTAAGCTTTAGTGGGGGTAAGCTCGTTGCAAGTTAGGATGTCAGATCCTACTGACATGGGAAGAATAGCCGCGGCAACTATGAGGTATAGGTTTGAAGTTTTGAGTGGAACTGGACTATTGTGGACAGAGAAAATTTTCACAACCTGGTTCAGTTGTAAATGAGGGACCATTGCTGCGCCAATATCTATGAGACAGGCGGAAATGGCTAAGAATTGTGGTTGATCTATTATGTCAGGAAAACAGCAAGTAAGAATTATACCAGCCTGCCAGCCTAGGTGCCAAAGCTCCCAGATGGCAGACCAGAATGCCAAAGGCACTGATGATGGTACAACAGATATGGAACTGGGAAGGAATTTCCCCAATAACTGCCAGTGAGCCAGAATCTCATACAAGCACATAAGGGAATACCAGATGAGTATGGCCATTAATCACGTGAGGAGTATGAGGACCAGCGGAAAAAGTGTTTTATTTTTCAACATACAAACTGGATTTTTAGGAATGGTTTTTTATGGAAAAATTTAGTAAAGAAAATTCAACCAACAATTTTCTCAGTGCGATGCAACTGATTAAATAGTAGTCAATTTAGAGGGAAAACAAGCCAGGATCCGGTCCAGCAAGTTTGATCTAACTGGGAATTGTTCAGGAATGGGTAAAATATAATTTAACTTAGAGCCAACATCAAAGAATTTAGCAGCAGGCCGAGTCACTGTTGGTTTAACCTTGAACATCTGAACCGAGGCTTGACCACATTAGTGATGGTTGGTGCAAGGTTGTTTAGCACGACGAGCAGCAGTATTCCCCAAGGCCACCCCACATAGGGGTGGGCCCATTTGGTTGGGAATGGGTTTGGGATGCCCAACCCACTCATGCTCAGTCACTGGGCCATTCATTTGGTCAGTGTCATTGCATTGGGTGCAACGCCTGATTTATCAAAGGGAGCTTTGAACCCTTATTGATGGTGTCCAATGCTGTTACCTGCCTGTTGGGGATGATCCCCAACAGTTTTGGGAGGGGGTGATTATTTTGATCATCATATTAACTGAATCAAAACTGTCAGGCATTCTGACCAATAGATTGGTCTTCATACCTTTTCAACCATTTGAAATCCAAACATCAGGCTGATTGGCACTATAATTAGTTACAATCAATTTCATTTCAGCGATCTTGGCGCAGATTTCACTGATTCCTCATAGCAGTTCTGCTGAGGTGAGTGTGGGTACTGGGGGCAGGATCTGAAGTGGAAGAGCTGTTACCCAGCGCTCATCTACCACGTGAGCAAGATCGCCCTGAGTAACAAGGTGTACAGCCATCCTCTTTACTGCCTTCTTGCTCTGGAATTGGAAAATGGCCCGATCAACGCCCAAAGGATATTCCCTGGGACTTACAGAACCTGACCAACTGGCCACCAATGATTGCTGCTGTCTACCAGCCATGAGGTTGGTGCACATGGGAGTGCCATAGTTGCCCAGGATGGGGGATGGACTCACTGGGACACACCCAAGAGGGGCTGGCGATTGGTCATGATGGTGGTGCAGTGTGATTGTGTCATGGCCGCCCAGGATGGGTGATGGACTCTCCAGGGCACACCCAAGAGGGACCCTGGGGATAAGGCGAAGTCATTGGTCTGCTGTGCTGGTGGGCCAATCTTGGACTTGTAGGGGGTTGGTACGCCTATGAAGGCGAAACAGTAAGGGTCAGCCTATCTCCATACTGATTGGCCTAGAACACTAGCAGAGCCCACTGTTCAGAAAAGCAATTTTCTAACATCAAGCAAACACCACTAGAGTGATTTCAGAATTTATCTAGTAACATAAGCACTGGTGGTTGTATGGCAACAAGAGTTTTTTGTTGATCTAAATTGAAGCAGAGTGGAGAAATCTGGCATCCTTTGTCAACGAAAGCCTGGAAAAATGGTTGATTGTGGATTCAATGTTATTACTATGATAGGATTTGTTTGGCTTTGTATGGGTGTTGAGGATTGATAGTAGCAGTATCACGTGGAACCACAAGGCTTATGCACCTCTGGGATCCTTGAAGTGGAGGGGCTGGGTTTGAGACTTAGACTAAAAACCTAATATTAATTCCTCATACAGCACTAGGGGGTGATAGGTAAGAAGGGAGTTTTGCAAAGTTCACCTCCATTATCTTTCTGTGGGCAAGCAAGTTTAAGTTGTGGGAATTAAAGTAATTTTTATAATAGTAGAGTCGCTGCATTGCAGCATTATCCTCCTCAGAGGAAAACTAATTTTAAATAGCCCTTAAAAGTGCTTAAGCCATCAAAGCCAACTGAAACAAAAGTGGCAGTGACATAATCAATAATCACTTTTTTATCATATGGAATAAACTCCTGCAGGTAAGAGTGAAACAAGAGAATGTTGTATTAAATTTATTGTGAGATGTTAGTGAAATTTAAGTGAACACGCGCTAGGTTGAGACTAAGTACATATGAGGGACATAGCAGCTGGATTAGACTTGAGGGTCTAGTTGAACTAGTTTAAACAAGGTTCCCTTGGTGCAGAAAATTATATGGGGTGGTGAATCACTGTTTTATACTGTAGCATCAGGTAGTGGAGACAATGACATTGGCGATGGGTGGTGTATCTCCAAGTCACTTTGTTTGCAAGAATTTGTTAGAAAATAGCAAAAATGGAGAATAAGAGGAAAGAAAAGTTAATAATTTTAAATTTATTGCGGGGAAGGATGACCATGGGACGGACACTTCCAAATATGACTCAGACGAGACAAAACTTAGTACCAGGTGAGGCACCCCAGAGAAGCGATGCTATCTCTTGTTGCCAGCGGGAACGCCACTTATGAGAAGGGGGAGGGAACGTGTGGATGGGTCTTAGCCACAACTGAACACGTGTGGAGGAAGGGGTCTGATTTGATGAACCAGACTGGGAACCAGGAGGAGACCAGCTGTTGGCAACGTGGTGGGAGATATCCAAACATCCACGCTTGAAAGTGATCCACCAAATGAGACCGGAATCTGTGGACAGCTTCAGGGAGGGTGGGGATGGATCCAGCGATGGCATCCAAGACAATCGTGTGGATAGTCCACATGGCGATTGCGACCACCAGAGCACGGAGGGAGGGTGGAAGGGGGAGGCCATTGATGAAGCAAACATATCTCTTGACAGACTGAAAGTATGTGTTTGATCCTGGCCTAGCAGACGTTGGACTTCGCGCCATATTACTTTAGAGGTGGGGCACTTCTCCAGGCGGTGAAACAGCGTTCCATACTGGCCACACACGACACAGGATGAGTCTAAGCATTAGAGCGCTCAGTTGTATGATACACCCTCCTCAGGCAGCGCCACACATGGGAGCGGACTTGAGGCTGCAACAGAGATGGTGTGCATATTTCCAGATAGTCTTTTGGGTCTCAGTGGAATAAGGGATGTCCATCATGTCCAGGTAGTCCACCCTGGATAGGACTTGGGGTCGAATGGGGATCACGCCATCATGGATGGGTAGCCCCTGTACCTCTTGTGTGAACTGAGGAGAGGGGCGGCCTCTTCAGGTTGTATGTCCACTAATACGAATTTCCACTCTGGGCTTCGCATGGAGAGTAGGATTCGTTTGTAGTGGGTTTTGGTCCCGTGAGGACCTGTGGCTGATGTGTGTGATGCGAGGTATTTCATCAGGGAGTGGGGGTTTGATGGATTGTTGAGGCCCAAGGCTCAGGAGAAGTTGGAGCGGGCCGCGCGGGACCAGTGTTGGGATGAGAGTGTAGGAGCAGTGATGGCCGCAATCCAGGTGCCCAGGATCTTGGCGGCATGGGCTTTGAAGTCAAGTAGGCCCATGCCACCATGATGATGAGGGCCAAACATGACCTCTAGCCGTACTGGTGGAGGGTGGCCTGACCAAAGCCAACCTTGTAGCAAAGCATACAGGGATTTGAAGAAGCCTGGGGAGAAGGGGATGGCGTGGGCTCCGAACCAGACTTTGGATAGGAGCATAGAGTTGGCAAGAACAACCCTGCCAGTGAGGGTAGTAGGGTGGGCTCTGAGAGAGGCGATTCGCTTCGTCACGTTGTCCAGTATATGGAACTCCATTACTGCTGACGCGTATTCACCTGCCTCCAACCACACGCCCAGATGGCGCACCAGTCCTATGGTAGGACGTGGCATGAAGGGGAGCACCAGTGGAGCGGTGTGTTTTGAGTTAGTAAGGCGTGGACGTGGGCGAGCAGATGGGCCGGGTTGGGAACTACTTGCTGGGGCCCAGCAGTTCTGAAACCGACCAAGGAGGATGATTTCGGTTTTGGAGGCGTTCAGTGCCGCGTTGCTTACCCGGGAATATTCCTGGATGAGGGCTTCAAGCGCGCGTGCATCTTTGTTATTAGACACCCCCACCACGCAATCATCTGCAAATGCCATCATCTTGACTGGGGTTTGGCCTGGCACATGGACCCCAGTGAGTTGGGCATTCACATTTCGCAGTAGTGGGTCAAGGCTGAAGTTGTATAAGAGTGGGCTCAGGGGGTCCCCTTGTCGCAGGCCCCTTTGAGGACGGACTACTTCCGTTAGGAAACCTGGGCCGCGCACTGCCATTGTTGCAGATTCCGTGAGCAGCATCACCCAGTTAATGAAGTGGGGAGGTAGGCGGAATTGTTGGAGGCAGGCCCTAAGGTATTCCCAGTTTACTCTATCATAGGCCTTTTGTTGGTCCAAGAATACAAGTGCCCCAGAGGCTGTGGACTGACACACATTAGCCACAGAGTGCATGTTATCCCAAATCAACCTTCTGGGGATGAAACCAAATTGTTCTGGAGAGATGGTGGCAGATGCTACAGTCCCTAAACGGTTAGCCATGATTTTTGTTAAAATTTTGGTGTCTGTGTTTGTTAGAGAAATGGGGCGCCAGTTGGCTAAGTCTAGCCTATCCCCTTTCTTGAAGAGTGTGACCGTAAAGGCCTCATGTCCTCCTGGTAGGAGGCGCGTTTCCAACAGGCTTTGGTTGAGTGAGGCTAGCAGCAATGGGGATATATATTTAGAATATTTTTTGTAGAACTCATATGGAATGCTATCTGGGCCTGGGCATTTTCAGTTTGGCGCACCGCGAATGGTAGTCCATAATTTGTTCAGAGTAATTAAATTCATTATTTCCGGGTATCAGAAAATGGTGCGGATATGAGCTCTGTCAAGAAATTCTGCCATTTCAGCTGGCTGAATTAGTTTGGCTCAGTATAACTCAGAGTAATATTTTTGCATTTCGATTGCCACTTTGGCCAGTGTGTCCACAATAGAATTATCCAATCTTTGCACCTGTGTGCAGGCCACACTCTGGCATGGTGCAAAATTTTTTTGAAGAAGTATGCGGTGCACTTGTCGCCTTTAGTGATGCGTGTGGCCCTGTATTGGACACAAACCCAATGTTTGTGTTGCCTTTCAAGTGCGTTGAGGTGGGCTGCTGCCTCCACCCACTTCCGGCCCCATGCAGGGCTATATCCTGAGGCTTGAATGTTGAACTCCAAGTGGGCCAATTCCGCCAGCGCATGCGATATAACCACTGATGTGGCTCGTGAGCGTCTGGATGAGAGATGGCGATAGTGGCGGATGGTGTCTTATTTGAAAGTTGCCCATGTGGAAATAGGGTCCGCGCAAAACGGTGCAACAAACAACTTTGCCAAAGTTGCCTCTTCCACCCATGTGGAAAATCCTGGCGACGTGAGCTCTGAGGAGCGGATTTTGCACCAATGTGGGGCCTTTGCAACTGTGATAGGTAAGTGGTATATTATTGAGACCAGTCGGTGGTTGGAGAATTCCATTTTCGTTGTTTTGAAGTGGGAGATGTGAGGTTGGAATTTCGCTGGAGCTAGAATAAGGCCGATGCGGGTCATGGACCTTAATTGGCCGTTGTGGACGTGGGGACGCGTCATGTTTTTGAGCAGTGGGGCATGTCATGGCAGCGCATCTATTAACCCAAGGGTGGCTTTTAGAACGCGTAGCTCTACGTGACCCTGTGGGGTGTGGGGTGAGGGCGGCCACTGGTCCATTGGTGAGGTTAGCCAACAGTTCATGTCACCAATTAGGAAAAATTGGGGGGTAACAGGAGGGATTTGACTGACGAGAAAAAATTCCCGACGCTCTTGTGCACCATTTGGGGCGTAGATGTTGACAATTGTGTGTGCAACATCGGCCCATGAGAAGGTGACAATGAGCACTCGGTCATTTAGGAATGTTTCTGAAGATGTAAATTTAAAATTGTTTTTCCAAATTAGCGCCCCACAGTGCTTCAACCAAAAGGATAGGGATGGTAGGAGCATTGTTTTCCAAGCTTCCTCGGAACCTTGTGGACAGTGGGTTTCCTAGATGGCCAGGATATCCACGGGTAAATTGTTTTGTAAAAAACTCAGTTTCCTAGCCTGGGACAGGGAGGCCTAGAGTCCGGCGATATTCAGCATCCCTAGAGTGAAGGTTTCCCCCATCGCACCTTAGGTGCGAGGGCGCGCGGAGCCCCTGGCCCACCAGCCTCTTCCAGGTCCCCATGGACTTTCACAGCAGTGCGGGTATTAGCAGCAACGCTATTGGGGTTTTTGTTAATTTTTGCGGAAAGAGTTGCATTGGCTTTGGCCTTCACTTTTTGTTTTCCCGACGTCAGACAAATTTTTTGCGGTGCAGATAAGTTTGGTGCACCGTCGAGTGGGGCAAAAAAAAATTTTTCAGTTGGGATAGGTCCTAAGTCAGTTTTGACTGGGGCTTGGGTACAGCGATTGGGTGAGATCGAATTTCCCATCAGATCCTCAGATTGAGTGGCCCATTCAGCATAGGCCTCCCAATCTGATTGGGTGATGGATTCCTGAGCTGCTTCTGCCGCGAAGGTCTCCATGTCCTCCTGGCGTTGTGAGTGTGGGATGGTGGGGTGACCTTGGCCACTTCCTTGGCCGCGGTCCTATGGGCCTGCTTGGCCTTCTTCCACTCCTGCGGGGAGATGGGCTTTACCAATAAGTAGCAGCCTTGTGCTCCCCACGGGAATGCCTCCTTGGTGCTTGCGGTTGGTTCGTAGTGTGCCTCTCTGCTGGCCATGGCCGCTGAGGGGTGCTCTTAGAATGTAACGCCCTCTTTGATGGGGCACGCATGTGCCTTATGGCTGAACGTGTCACAGTGGGTGCAAATGGGGGGCGCGCTGTCCACAGTTACCCAGAATGGGTGGGTGGTGTGCCCTGCGATGTCAATAAAGGTGGAGTGCAGGATCTGGGTTAGGTCCTTCATGATCTCCTCAGTTGGGGTCAGAACTGCAATGGCTTTGCCGGTGCACAGGTGTGGCATCAGCGTGAAACGTTGCATTTCAGAAGATTGTATTTTGCCATATATGGCGAGACCATCTTTCAGGTGTTGCTCCAAAATGTCACGTTTTACCATAGTAGGCAAAAAGTCAAACGTGAGGAAAATTTGGTTTGATTTTGTCCATCTGGTGCATTTAGTTTTGATGACCCATTGCCTTTCAGGGAAGTCAACCACTATGCGCACTGCTGCAGCCTCGTCTGCTGCTATTTTGCTTTCGAAACCTAGGTCCAGCCAACCGCGTGACATGGAGTGAGGTACAACGTACACCGCGGTCAGGAAAATTTTGTGTACATCTTCACAAAATTTTTCCCATAGAACCGTTTTTTGGATGTCCAGATACACATGGACTCCAAATTCCACCGACGAAAGTGGCTGGGAATGTGGCGTGTTGATGTACTGGTTGCATCGTGCTTGCCACGTGAGTATCTCCAGGGAAATTGTGACCGCCAGTTTTTTTAGATTTTTTTCTATTCCGCCGGATTCTCCGGGGCGTTTTTTGAACGTTAGAGGCCGCGGGCCTTCTGCCTGCTCCTCTTGCCTTGCTTGCCCAACTGCTCCAAGACATGGGCGCAGACTAATCCCCTCTATGAGATTATCAAACTAGATTTAGTCTTAAATTGAATGGGTTGCAAAAGCGTTTGCAATGAGAAAGAAAAGTTTTTTCCCCCTACCCAAAGTTCAAGTATTGGAATTGAACTCAGGGAGGCAGTGGTAGAGTTCCCTACTCTACCACTTGGGTATCCTCCCCTAAGCTCATACATTTTAGAAATGGAAATTTTAAAATTGCTGGAGCTCACTCACCAGTGTAAACTATGATCTTATCTGATAAAGACTAATCATTATTGTATACTTCATTTTTTATAAAAACATAATCTGAATTGAAAGCCTCAGAAGCTCATGGCAAATAGCATTAAGTGTTATATCTTCTTGATATATTATATAAGGTCCTTTAAAACTAAATACATTATTGTAATTGTCTGTAGTTTTTTTCTGTGAAAAATTACTAATAAAAGGTATACCTTAACATTGTTTAATAATTTGAAATTATTATATGAGCAAATTATATCTATTTGAGGCAAGTCAATTAGGGGATGGGCATTACCTAAGGAAAGAATACTTTGACATGAAACCTGAATAGGGTCAACTCTGCCAAAGCAAGTTTTTCCATCTCTGGATCTGGACTAAGATTTTTACAATTACATCATGGGTAAGGTTTTCATCTTACCAGACCTACTAACCAACAATATCTTCCTTCAGCTGGCACCCTCAATCAATGTGCAAAGGGCTGTAATCAAACCGCAACCTTCAGGTTGGTAGCCATATGCTCTAATAACTCACCTTCCACCCCTATGTGAGCATCTTTACCAGTCAAAAGTTTGAACATCATTAGATAATCTGTTGGAATATTTGCCCATATTCCCAGCCGGCTAAATTACCAGGGATTACTCTGGGATAATTCCTAATGCGAGGTGAATTAGATATCAGTTGACCTTGATTTTGGGGTAACTATGTTTGGGGGATTTTAGGTTATTTGCCTAGTCATATCCATCAGGGATCAATCCAGATGAATGCTTAAGATCTTTTCTGGCTGAGTTGCTGATGAAATAGGGGCATCTGATAGTTGATTAAGTATCAGGTGTACCAATTGGGAACAGTTGGGCTATATCACCGACCAATTTGGAATTTAAGGAGTAAGTTGCGAGGTGAGTGATGCTGCCTGCAACTAGCAAATTGATCAGTTGGTTTGCGACCTTCCTTAATGGGTAACAAGTCCCATTACCTAAGCAGGTCGCTTGCCAAATATGGTTGGTTCACTTGGATTGAGAGGAAAACGTTAGGGACACATTTTCTGACTCTTTCTGTTTTAGATCTTGAGGATGTCCAACAACGGAATCCTAGCCAGGATGGGGAAGACCATTGCTGCTGAGACAAGGATGGGTAATTCAATGGCAACGGCCGCCATTTTATTGAAGAGGTGTCAACCAAGGGTTGGGCGCTGAATCCCTCACTATAAATCTCATAAAAAATTCACTAATAAAATATCAAAAATTACCAGATCATAAATTACTAGAAAACTTTTACTAGAGTATTAGCTTAGTAAACTTTATCAGAATCCATTTCAGAGTTCTATTCTTTCTCAAGGATATCAATGCTGTGTGCAATAATTGAGAGACTATTTAAGACAAAGAGTAAGGATCTGAGAGGGGATCCAGAGAAGAAGCTGAATCAAATTAGGGATTGGTGCTGACTGTGTAAACTAGAGAAACCGTAAACAGGATTTTGAGCATAGATCAAGTTAGGTGGTACAAGGGAATGAATCCCTATTCAGGACATCATAAGTATTTTAAGAAGAAATACTGGATGAGCGTTAGACCTAAGTTTAATATTTCCATTCAACTATTGATAATAGTCGCAATACTATTATCAAAGATTATATCAACTACTATTATATAAAGTGGAAAATTGCACAAAATCTGAACCTGTGCAAGTAATATATTTTTATTTAACTGAGGTAAGCTGGCCAGGGGACAGAAATTTCCGAACTAAAAATAAAATCATAATAAAATAAAACTAACAATTCAAATGAAATGCCCAAAATTAGTGATCAATTGAATCGTAACTAACAAAATATCCAACCAGGTGGGCAGCAAATACTGATATCCCTCCTCTCTCTCTCTCTCTCTCTCTCTCTCTCTCTCTCTCTCTCTCTCTCTCTCTCTCTCTCTCTCTCTCTCTCTCTCTCTCTCTCTCTCTCTCTCTCTCTCTCTCTCTCTCTCTCTCTCTCTCTCTCTCTCTCTCTCTCTCTCTCTCTCTCTCTCTCTCTCTCTCTCTCTCTCTCTCTCTCTTGTGTGTGTGTGTGTGTGTGTGTGTGTGTGTGTGTGTGTGTGTGTGTGTGTGTGTGTGTGTGTGTGTGTGTGTGTGTGTGTGTGTGTGTGTGTGTGTGTGTGTGTGTGTGTGTGTGTGTATGGTGGACGGGGAGTGTGGGGATTGGGGGGTTCATCTTCAGCTTCATCTATCTCATTCCAGAGTAGGGTGTGTGTTAAGGCAGATAGTAAGGGTGTGGGGGCATCAGCGGCATGGGTTTTGATATCCTTGATGACTGGAACTTCCAAATAGTTGCCAGCCATCATAATGCCAATGATGTATTTGGCCAAAGCGTCTTCAACTTTGAGGTGGGTGTCTAGGAGTTTAAAAAACGTGGCAATGTTGGTTTGGGTGATTTTTGCTTTTGGATTCCGTGCTACTGTTACCACGTTCTGGATGGCTTCAGTGACGTTTTTGTGTAAAGTTTTCATGTTGATCTTACTTTGTGCAGTAAGATTTATGGGGATGATGGGAGGTGGAACTCATCCTGCGAGTGCAGCCACAGATTTGGCGGCAGCTTTGCAGAGCAGATGGTAACTTAAGTGGCAGCTGCTTCTACTGCAAGCTGGTGGTCACTGTAGAACGGTTTGGCATTAGGTTGTGGGACATATTTCTGAGGCAGGAAAATTGCATCCCATTCTGCGTTACAAAGCCGCTCAAGTTGCAGCGTCAGTTCTTTAATGACGTTACCTGATTCGTCAATTTCATCCAATAATTCCCATGGGTTTTGGTTGAATTGGATTGGGGAATCAGTGTACAGTTGAGGTTTGTTTGATTCATTTGCAGATGTATGGGATCAAACTGGGATCCAATCTGATGTTTGATTGGAAGGATTATCTATGGCATTGGGTGGGGAGGGGCTGATTGGTGGCTGCAGGTGTAGCTGCAGCAACAGGCTTTGGGGGTGGAGGAGGTAGGATTGTGCCCCATACCTGAAATTGTACAGGGTGGGCATCAGATTGGAGGTCATCAGATGAGTTGTCCAATCCATCTGACGTAGTTGAGTAGGGCATTTGCATTTCAAGTGGTCTAACTCGAAACAAGATGGACAGATCGTCCACCCATCCTTGACGTGGGCCCAAAACGTATGGTCAGGCGCTGAGGGAATAACAGTGCCGGTGGAATTACTGCCGCAATTTTACTAAATTCAGGGCTTATCATGGCATATGCCTGAGGCCCAGCAAGTCGTGTGGCCCCATTTGGGACCACAAATTGTAGGATGGGGTTGGAGCCATAGGCTGCCAAACCATCCATCAGCTCCTGGTGGAGCACTTCAGGGGGAGGTGGGTGGGCAGGCCAGCAAACTGGACCACCAAAGTGGTGTCCGCTAGGAGCTGAGTCCAAGTTGTGGGGAGAGGGGTGCTCTGGATTACCAGGGGCACAGTTGCTGCAGTGGCAGCGTCAGCCTCGCAGGTGAAGCTGAGGTCAAAATACCCCTTATTTGGGCGAAAAGCAATACATCTGGCGGGTATCATCACTGCCTGTGTCATTTTAATAATGGCTTGGTTGTGGTATGGGAATAATTTCCCATATTTGACCCTTAGGCTGTAGCGCATGTTGCTCTGGGGGAGCACTTGGGGCAGCATGGTACTGCTTGGGTACAAGCAAGGTGGGCGTCCAGTTTCTTGGGCGGAACAAATCAGCCCATGGTTTGGAATGAATGGGTGAACCAGTCCTAGCGCGTTTTCCTGCCAGACGGAAAACAGCGGGGGAGTTTCACTGCTACCCCATGCTGAAGCAGCCAGCGGAAAATCCAATGACATTGGAGTGAAACTACTATGGGCCATACAAATTTAATTTAAATTTATGTAATTTGGCTTGGAAAGTTATGCTTAGCGGAAAGAGAGTTGTGCAAATATTATATTTATAGGGGTTATTGGCCAAGAATAATCAGGAAACCTATAAAATTTTTACACTATCTAACATGGTAAATTAATGGATAGTCACATTGTAAAAAAGTCTAATTTTTGAAGATTTTTTCTATAACTTCAGATACTTTAATATAATTAGAAATAAAATGATAAGCTCTTTAACTGACATGGTCATTTATCTCTCAGTGGAAAATGGGTAAATTGACTTCCTCTAGTGAGGCTGATTTTATGAGTAAAATTATCTTACCGTTTAGTCCATCTCTTTTTATAAAGACTTTTCTTATATGCTTCCTTTTAAAACATATGTACACCTAATGACATTTCAATGCCAATGAATCTAGCACTACATCTGGTATAGTTACAGACTATAAGAGATAAGTATAATAACTTGCTTTTATCAATCATATATAACTTATCTTTATACAGATTATTAAGCCTTATTCTGTGAGTCAAGAAAACAACTAAAATAGTCACTGAGGTGCTTGATTCAGGTATTTTTATAGTTCTAAAGCCTTTTAAGCACTTTCGCTTAGCTACAAGCTAAGCATATGTATACTGAATTACAATTGAACATTTATCAAAGTTGAGTTACTAATAAAATTTTATGTTTTTTTCAATTAAATTACACTTGTTAAAAATAAAGATATTATGGGACTTTTCTTTCTCGTTGCAAACACTTTTGAACCTATTCAATTCAAGACTAAATCTAGTTTGATAATCTCACAGAGGAGATTAGTCTGCGCCCATGTCTGGGAGCAGTTGGGCAAGCAAGGCAAGAGGAGCAGGCGGAAGGCCCGCGGCCTCTAACATTTGAAAACGCCCCGGAGAATCTGGTGGAATAGAAAAAAATCTTAAAAAACTGGTGGTCACAATTTCCCTGGAGATATTCATGTGGCAAGCACAATGCAACCAGTACATCAACACGCCACACTCCCAGCCACTTTTGTCAGTGGAATTCGGAGTCCGTGTGTATATGGACATCCAAAAAATGGCCTTATGGGAAAAAATTTTGTGAAGATGTACACAAAATTTTCCTGACCGCGGTGTACGTTACACCTCACTCCATGTTGCGCGGTTGGCTGGACCTAGGTTTCAAAAACAAAATAGCAGCAGACGAGGCTGCAGCGGTGCATGTAGTGGTTGACCTCCCTGAAGGGCAACAGGTCGTCGAAACCAAACGCACCAGATGGACAAAATCGAACCAAATTTTCCTCACGTTTGACTTTTTGCCTACTACAGTAAAACGTGACATTTTGGAGCAACACCTGAAAGATGGCCTCGCCATATACAGCAAAATACAATCTTTTGAAATGCAATGTTTCACGCTGATGCCACACCTGTGCACCAGCAAAGCCATCGCAGTTCTGACCCCAACTGAGGAGATCGCGAAGGACCTTACCCAGATCCCACACTCCACCTTTATTGACATCACAGGGCATACCACCCACCCATTCCGGGTAACCGTGGACAGCGCGCCCCCCATTTGCACCCACTGTGACGCGTTTGGCCATAAGGCACACGCATGCCCCATCAAAGAGGGCGTCACATTCCAAGAGCACCCCTCGGCGGCCATGGCCAGCGGAGAGGCGCACTATGAACCAACTGCAAGCACCAAGGAGGCTTTCCCATGGGGAGCACAAGGCTGCTACCTACTGGTAAAGCCCATCTCCCCGCAGGAGTGGAAGAAGGCCAAGCAGGCCTGTAGGGCCACAGCCAAGGAAGCAGCCAAGGCCACCACCACTATCCCACACTCACAACGCCAGGAGGACATGGAGACCTTCGCGGCAGAAGTGACTTGGGAATCCATCACCCAATCAGATTGGGAGGCCCAAGCCAAACGGGCCACTCAATCCAAGGATCCGATGGGAGATATAATCTCATCCAATCGCTGCATTTAAGCTCCAGTCAAAACCGACTTAGGACCAAATCCAACTGAAAAATTTTTTTGCCCCGCTTGACAGTGCACCAAACTTATCTGCACCGCAAGAAATTTGTCCGACGTCAGGAAACCAAAAAGCGAAGGCCAAAGCTAATGCGACTCTTTCTGCAAAAATTAACAAAAACCCCAATAGCGTTGCTGCTAACACCCACACTGGTGTGAAAGCCCGTGGGGACCTTGATGAGGCTGGTGGGCCCGGGGGCCCACCCCTCACACCTAAGGTGCAATGGGGGAAACCTTCACTCTAGGGACGCTGAATACTGCCAGACTCAAGGCCTCCCCATCCCGGGCTAGGAAACTGAGTTTTTTACAAAAAGATTTACCCGTGGATATCCTGGCCATCCAGGAGTCACACTGTCCACGAGGTTCCGAGGAAGCTTGAAAAACAATGCTCCTCCCATCCCTATCCTTTTGTTCAAAGCACTGTGGGGTGCTAATTTGGAAAATAATTTTCTCAAATTCACATCCTCAGAAACATTCCTATATGGCCAAGTGCTCATTGTCACCTTCTCATGGGCCAATGTTTCGCACACAATCATCAATATCTACGCCCCAGATGGTGCACACAAACGTCAGGAATTTTTCTCGCCGGTCAAATCCCTCCCGCTACCCCCGATTCTTTCCTAGTTGGCGACATGAACTGTTGGCTAACCTTACAAATGGACCAGTGGCCACCCTCACCCTGCGCCCCACAGGGTCACGTAGAACTACGCATTCTAAAAGCCACCCTTGGGTTAATGGATGCGCTGCTGCAACATGCCCCACTGCTTGAAAACATGATGTGTCCCCACATCCACAATGGCCAAGCAAGGTCCATGACCCGCATCAACCTTATTCTAATGCTGGCGAAATTCCAACCCCACATTTCCCACTTCAAAACAACGAAAATGGAATTCTCCAACCACTGACTGGTCTCGATAACATACCATTTACCCATCACAGTTGCAAAGGCCCCACACTGGTACAAAATCCGCCCCTCGAGCTCACATCGCTAGGATTTTTCACATGGGTGGAAGAGGCAACTTTGGTGAAATTGTTTGTTGCACCGTTTTGTGCGGACCACATTTCCACATGGGCAACTTTCAAAGAGGACACCATCCACCACTATCGCCATCTCTCCTCCAGATGCTCACGTGCCACATCGGCAGTTATATCATGTGCGCTGGTGGAATTGGCCCACTTGGAGTCCAACATTCCAGCCACAGGATACAGCCCTGCATAGGGCTGGAAGTGGGCGGAGGCAGCTGCACACCTCAACGCACTCAAAAGGCAACACAAACATTGGGTTTGTGTCCAATACAGGGCCACACGCATCACTAAAGGTGACAAGTGCACCGCATATTTCTTTAAAAAAAAATTTGCACCATACCAGAGTGTGGCCTGCACACAGATGTGAAGATCGGATAATTCCATTGTGGACACACTGGCCAAAGTAGCAATTGAAACGCAAAAAATATTACTCTGAGTTATACCGAGATGAACCAATTCAGCTGGCCAAAATGGCGGAATTTCTCAACTGAGCTCATATCCGCACCATTTTCTGATACCCAGAAATAATGAATTTAAATTTAAATTTAAATTTATTGCGGGGAAGGCCGACCATGGGATGGACACTTCTGAATATGACTCAGACGAGACTAAACTTAGTACCAGGTGAGGCACCCCAGAGAAGCAATGCTATCTCTTGTTGCCAGCGGGAACGCCACTTATGGGGGAGGGGGAGGGAACGTGTGAAGGGGCCGTAGCCACTATTGAGCATGTGTGGAGGAAGGGGTCTGATTTAATGAACCAGACTGGAACCAAGAGGAGACCAGCTGCCGGCGACGTGGTGGGAGATATCCAAACATCCACGCTATAAAGTGATCCACCAAATGAGACCGGAATCTGTGGACAGCTTCAGGGAGAGTGGGGATGGATCTGGCGATGGCATCCAAGACAATCGTGTGGATAGTCCACATGGCGATTGCAACCACCAGAGCACGAAGGGAGGGTGGGAGGGGGAGGCCATTGATGAAGCAAACATATCTCTTGACAGACTGAAGGTATGTGTTTGATCCTTGCCTAGCAGACGTTGGACTTCGCGCCATATTACTTTAGAGGTGGGGCACTTCTCCAGGCGGTGAAACAGCGTTCCATACTGGCCACACACGACACAGGATGAGTCTAAAGCATTAGAGCGCTCAGCTGTACTATACACCCGCCTCAGGCAGTGCCACACATGGGAGCGGACTTGAGGCTGCAACAGAGGATGGTGTGCGTATTTCCAGATAGTCTTTTGGGTCTCAGTGGAATAAGGGATATCCATCATGTCCAGGTAGTCCACCCTGGATAGGACTTGGGGTCGAATGGGATCACGCCATCATGGTTGGGTAGCCCCTGTACCTCTTGTGTGAACTGAGGAGAGGGGCGGCCTCTTCGGGTTGTATGTCCACTAATACAAATTCTCCACTCTGCACTTCGCATGGAGAGTAGGATTCGTTTGTAGTGGGTTTTGGTCCCGTGAAGACCTGTGGCTGATGTGTGTGATGCGAGGTATTTCATCAGGGAGTGGGGTTTGATGGATTGTTGAGGCCCAAGGCTCGGGAGAAGTTGGAGTGGGCCGCGCTGGACCAGTGTTGGGATGGGAGTGTAGGAGCAGTGACGGCCGCAATCCAGGTGCCTAGGATCTTGGCGGCATGGGCTTTGAAGTCAAGTAGGCCCATGCCACCATGATGATGAGGGCCAAACATGACCTCTAGCCGTACTGGTGGAGGGCGGCCTGACCAATACCTTGTAGCAAAGCATACAGGGATTTGAAGAAGCTTGGGGAGAAGGGGATGGCGTGGGCTCCAAACCAGACTTTGGATAGGAGCATAACATTGGCAAGACCAACCCTGCCAGTGAGGGTAGTAGGGTGGGCTCTGAGAGAGGCGATTCGCTTCGTCACGTTCTCCAGTATATGGCCCTCCACTACTGCTGACGCGTATCCTCCTGCCTCCAACCACACGCCCAGATGGCGTACCAGTCCTATGGTAGGTCACGGCACAAAGGGGAGCACCAGTGGAGCGGTGTGTTTTGAGTTAGTAAGGCGTGGACTTGGGAGAGCAGCTGGGCTGGGTTGGGAACTACTTGCTGGGGCCCAGCAGTTCTGAAACCGACCAAGGAGGATGATTTTAGTTTTAAGGCGTTCAGTGCCGCGTTGCTTACCCGGGAATATTCCTGGATGAGGGCTTCAAGCGCACGTGCATCTTTGTTATTAGACACCCCCACCACGCAATCATCTGCAAATGCCATCATCTTGACTGGGGTTTGGCCTGGCACATGGACCCCAGTGAGTTGGGCATTCACATTTCGCAGTAGTGGGTCAAGGCTGAAGTTGTATAAGAGTGGGCTCAGGGGGTCCCCTTGTCACAGGCCCCTTTGAGGATGGACTACTTCCATTAGGAAACCTGGGCCGCGCACAGCCATTGTTGCAGATTCCATGAGCAGCATCACCCAGTTAATGAGTTGGGGAGGTAGGCGGAATTGTTGGAGGCAGGCCCTAAGGTATTCCCAGTTTACTCTATCATAGGCCTTTTGTTGGTCCAAGAATACAAGTGCCCCAGAGGCTGTGGACTGACACACATTAGCCACAGAGTGCATGTTATCCCAAATTGACCTTCTGGGGATGAAACCGAATTGTTCTGGAGAGATGGTGGCAGATGCTACAGTCCCTAAACGGTTAGCTATGATTTTTGTTAAAATTTTGGTGTCTGTGTTTGTTAGAGAAATGGGGCGCCAGTTGGCTAAGTCTAGCCTATCCCCTTTCTTGAAGAGTGTGACTGTAAAGGCCTCATGTCCTCCTGGTAGGAGGCGCATTTCCAACAGGCTTTGGTTGAGTGAGGCTAGCAACAATGGGGATATATATTTAAAATATTTTTTGTAGAACTCATATGGAATGCTATCTGGGCCTGGGCATTTTCAGTTTGGCGCACCGCGAATGGTAGTCCATAATTTGTTCAGAGTAATTAAATTCATTATTTCCGGGTATCAGAAAATGGTGCGGATATGAGCTCTGTCAAGAAATTCCGCCATTTCAGCCAGCTGAATTGGTTCAGCTTGGTATAACTCGGAGTAATATCTTTGCATTTTGATTGCCACTTCAGCCGGTGTGTCCACAATAGAATTATCCGATCTTTGCACCTGTGTGCAGGCCACGCTCTGGCGTGGTGCAAAAATTTTTTGAAGAAGTATGCGGTGCACTTGTCACCTTTAGTGATGCGTGTGGCCCTGTATTGGACACAAACCCGATGTTTGCGTTGCCTTTCAAGTGCGTTGAGGTGGGCTGCTGCCTCCGCCCACTTCTGGCCCCATGCAGGGCTATATCCTGAGGCTTGAATGTTGGACTCCAAGTGGGCCAATTCCACCAGCGCACGCAATATAACTGCCGTTGTGGCTCATGAGCGTCTGGATGAGAGATGACGATAGTGGCATATGGTGTCTTTTTTGAAAGTTGCCCATGTGGAAATGGGGTCCGCGCAAAACAGTGCAACAAACAATTTTGCCAAAGTTGACTCATCCACACACACATGTAAATTCTGGCGACTCAAGCTCTGGGGGGCGGATTTTGCACCAGTGTGAGGCCTTTGCAACTGTGACGGGTAAGTGGTATGTTATCGAGACCAGTTGGTGGTCAGAGAATTCTATTTTCGTTGTTTTGAAGTAGAGATGTGGGGTTGGAATTTCGCCGGCGCTAGAATAAGGTCAATGTGTGTCATGGACCTTTTATTGGCCGTTGTGGATGTGGGGACGCGTCATGTTTTCGAGCAGTGGGGCATGTTGTGGCAGCGCATCCATTAACCCAAGGGTGGCTTTTAGAACGCATAGTTCTACGTGACCCTGTGGGGCATGGGGTGAGGGCAGCCACCGGTCCATTGGTGAGGTTAGCCAACAGTTCATGTCACCAATTAGGAAAGAATCGGGGGTAGTGGGAGGGATTTGACTGACAAGAAAAATTCCCGATGCTCTTGTGCACCGTTTGGGGCATAAATGTTGACGATTGTGTGCACAACATTGGCCCATGAGAAGGTGACAACGAGCACTCAGTCATTTAGGAATGTTTCTGAAGATGTAAATTTGAAAAAATTGTTTTTCCGAATTAGTACCCCACAGTGCTTTGACCAAAAGGATAGGGATGGTAGGAGCATTGTTTTCCAAGCATCCTCGGAACCTCGTGGACAGTAGGTTTCCTGGATGGCCAGGATATTCACGGGTAAATTATTTTGTAAAAAACTCAGTTTCCTAGCCCGGGATGGGGAGGCCTTGAGTCCGGCAATTATCAGCATCCCTAGAGTGAAGGTTTCCCCCATTGCACCTTAGGTGTGAGGGGTGGGCCCCCTGGCCCACCAGCCTCTTCCAGAACCCATGGGCTTTCACAGCAGCGCAGGTATTAGCAGCAACGCTATCAGGGTTTTTGTTAATTTTTGCAGAAAGAGTCATGTTGGCTTTGGCCTTCGCTTTTTGTTTTCCCAACATCAGACGAATTTTTTGCGGTGCGGATAAGTTCAGTGCACCATCGAGTGGGGCAAAAAAAATTTTTCAGTTGGGATAGGTCCCAAGTCAGTTTCAACCGGGGCTTGGGTGCAGTGATTGGGTGAGATTGAATCTCCCATCAGATCCTCAGATTGAGTGGCCCGTTCAGCTTGGGCCTCCCAATCTGATTGGGTGATGGATTCCCAAGTTGCTTCCGCCGCGAAGGTCTCCATGTCCTCCTGGCATTGTGAGTGTGGGATGGTGGTGGTGACCTTGGCCGCTTCCTTGGCCGCGGTCCTATGGGCCTGCTTGGCCTTCTTCCACTCCTGCGGAGAGATGGGCTTTACCAATAGGTAGCAGCCTTGTGCTCCCCACTGGAAAGCCTCTTTGGTGCTTGCGGTTGGTTCATAGTGCGCCTCTCCACTGGCCATGGCCGCCGAGGGGTGCTCTTGGAATGTAACGCCCTCTTTGATGGGGCACGCATATGCCTTATGGCTGAATGCGTCACAGTGGGTGCAAATGGGGGGCGCGCTGTCCACGGTTACCTGGAATGGGTAGGTGGTGTGCCCTGTGATGTCAATAAAGGTGGAGTGTGGGATCTGGGTTAGGTCCTTCGCAATCTCCTCAGTTGGGGTCAGAACTGCGATGGCTTTGCCGGTGCACAGGTGTGGCATCAGCATGAAACGTTGCATTTCGAAAAATTGTATTTCGCCATATATGGCGAGACCATCTTTCAGGTGTTGATCCAAAATGTCACGTTTTACTGTAGTAAGCAAAAAGTCAAACGTGAGGAAAATTTGGTTTAATTTTGTTCATCTGGTGCATTTAGTGTCAATGACCCATTGCCCTTCGGGGAGGTCGACCACTACGCGCACCGCTGCAGCCTCGTCTGCTGCTATTTTGCTTTCAAAACCTAGGTCCAGCCAACCGTGCGACATGGAGTGAGGTGCAACGTACACCGCAGTCAGGAAAATTTTGTGTACATCTTCACAAAATTTCTTCCCATAGGGCCGTTTTTTGGATGTCCAGATACACACGGACTCTGAATTCCACCAACGAAAGTGGCTGGGAATGTGGCGTGTTGATGTACTGGTTGCATCGTGCTTGCCACGCGAGTATCTCCAGGGAAATTGTGACCGCCAGTTTTTTTAGATTTTTTTCTATTCCGCCGGATTCTCCAGGGCGTTTTCAAACGTTAGAGGCCGCGGGCCTTCCGCCTGCTCCTCTTGCCTTGCTTGCCCAACTGCTCCCAGACACGGGCGCAGACTAATCCCCTCTATGAGATTATCAAACTAGATTTAGTCTTGAATTGAATGGGTTGCAAAAGTGTTTGCAACGAGAAAGAAAAAGTTTTGGAAATAATGAGTATAATTACTCTGAACGAATTATGGACAGCCATTTGCAGTGCGCCAAACCAAAAATGCCCAGGCCCAGATGGCATTCCATATGAGTTCTACAAAAAATATTTTAAATATATATCCCCATTGTTGCTAGCCTCACTCAACCAAAGCCTGTTGGAAATGCGCCTCCTACCAGGAGGACATGAGGCCTTTACTGTCACACTCTTCAAGAAAGGGGATAAGCTTGACTTAGCCAACTGGTGCCCCATTTTTCTAACAAACACAGACACCAAAATTTTAACAAAAATCATGGCTAACCATTTAGGGACTGTAGCATCTGCCAACATCTCCCCAGAACAATTCGGTTTCATCCCCAAAAGGTTTATTTGGGATAAAATGCACTCTGTGGCTAATGTGTGTCAGTCCACAGCCTCTGGGGCAATTGTTTTCTTGGACCAACAAAAGGCCTATGATAGAGTAAACTGGGAATACCTTAGGGCCTGCCTCCATCAATTCTGCCTACCCCCACTTTATAAACTGGGTGATGCTGCTCACGGAATCTGCGACAATGGCAGTGCGTGGCCCAGGCTTCCTAACGGAAGTAGTCCGCCCTCAAAGAGGCTTGTGACAAGGGGACCCCCTCAGCCCACTCTTATACAACTTCAGCCTTGACCCACTACTGCGAAATGTGAATGCCCAACTCACTGGGGTCCATGTGCCAGGCCAAACCCCAGTCAATATGATGGCATTTGCAGATGATTGCGTGGTGGGGGTGTCTAATAACAAAGATGCACGCGCGCTTGAAGCCCTCATCCAGGAATATTCCCAGGCAAGCAACGCGGCACTGAACGCCTCCAAAACCGAAATCATCCTCCTTGGTCGGTTTCAGAACTGCTGAGCCCCAGCAAGAAGTTCCCAACCTGGCCCATCTGGTCGCCCACATCCACGCCTTACTAACTCAACCCACACCACTTTACTGGTGCTCCCCTTCATGCCACGTCCTACCATAGGACCAGTGCGCCATATGGGCATGTGGATGGAGGCAGGCGGATATGCGTCAGCAGTAATGGAGTGCCATATACTGGACAACGTGACAAAGCGAATCGCCTCTCACAGAGCCCACTCTACTACCCTCACTGGCAGGGTTGTTCTTTCCAACTCTATGCTCTTATCCAAAGTCTGGTTCGGAGCCCACGCCATCCCCTTCTCCCCAAGCTTCTTCAAATCCCTGTATGCTTTGCTGCAAGGATGGCTATGGTCAGGCCGCCCTCCACCAGTACGGCTAGAGGTCATGTTTGGCCCCCATCATCAAGGTGGCATGGGCCTGCTTGACTTCAAAGCCCATGCTGCCAAGATCCTGGGCACCTGGATTGCAGCCGTCACCGCTCTTACACTCCCATCCCAACACTGGTCCCACGCGGCCCGCTCCAACTTCTCCCAAGCCTTGGGCCTCAACAATCCATCAAACCCCCACTCTCTGATGAAATACCTCGCATCACACACATTGGCCACAGGTCCTCACGAGACTAAAACCCACTAAAAACGAATCCTACTCTCCATGAGAAGCGCAGAGTGGAGAATTTGTATTAGTGGACATACAACCTGAAGAGGCCGCCCCTCTCCTCAGTTCACACAAGAGGTACAGGGGCTACCCAACCATGATGGCGTGATCCCCATTCGACCCCAAGTCCTATCCAGGGTGGACTACCTGGACATGATGGACATCCCTTATTCCACTGAGACCCAAAAGACTATCTGGAAATACGCACACCATCCTCTGTTGCAGCCTCAAGTCCGCTCCCACATGTGGCGCTGCCTGAGGCGGGTGTATCATACAGCTGAGCGCTCTAACACTTTACACTCATCCTGTGTCATGTGTGGCCAGTATGGAACGCTGTTCCACCGCCTGGAGAAGTGCCCCACCTCTAAAGTGATATGGCGCGAAGTCCAACATCTGCTAGGCCAGGATCAAACGCATCCCTTCAGTCTGTCAAAAGATATGTTTGCTTCATCAATGGCCTCCCCCTTCCACCCTCCCTCCGTGCTCTGATGGTCGCAATCGCCATGTGGACTATCCACACGATTGTCTTGGATGCCATCGCTGGCTCCATCCCCTTTCTCCCAGAAGCTGTCCACAGATTCCGGTCTCATTTGGTTGATCACTTTCAAGCGTGGATGTTTGGATATCTCCCACCGCGTTGCTGACAGCTGGTCTCCTCCTGGTTCCCAGTCTGGTTCATCAAATCAGACCCCTTCCTCCACACGTTCTCAATAGTGGCTTCGGCCCCTTCACACGTTCCCTCCCCTCCCCATAAGTGGCGTTCCCGCTGGCAACAAGAGATAGCATTGCTTCTCTGGGGTGCCCCCCCTGGTACTAAGTTTATCTTTCTTGGGTCATATTCGGAAGTGTCCGTCCCATGGTCGGCCTTCCCTGCAATAAATTTAAATTTAAATTTAAATTTAAATTTAAAAAATAAATGATATTATTTCCACCTGTTACCACAACTCTACTTAACGCTCATTATTGAGTTAGGGTAATATCAAAACTATTATGCCTTGTGGTTTATCATAAAGTTAAAGTATTGTCTTGTATACAAGCCTTTCCTGAAGAATATCCATAACATACCAATATTTCACAAGATTACCTCTTTACGCAATCATCCAATCAATTTTTTCACTTTCATATTACTGGAAAGACTAGAAAAACTGGGTAGTATCAAGGGTTGCGTTAAGCTTTACTGGTTAAAGTTAAAAGTGTACTTAGGTGGCAGCCAGTCAGCCCAAAAGGACTAATGCTTAACTTTTTAAAATTCTCCACTGCAAACTTTATTAACTTTTTTAAATTCACCACTAAAACTTTCCAGAATAAAAAATCAAAGTAAGCACTATAGAGTGAAATTTTTGTTTTTGATCTAGTCAAAGTCCAGATTAAAAGGCGTTTAAAAGCATGCTGGTTTAGCAATTATATTAATTATACTATTTGTTCAGAAACTACGATCAACATTATTGCTACTAGCTATTGTAATCCATAAAATTGTTGTATATCCCAATTTATGCTCCTATGAGAAGTCATTGGTCTGCTAAAAAAGTAAGAGGACTTTCCACCAATTTTACCATAGGGGGACTATATACTGATTAGCAATTTATCCCTCATCTGATGCTTGTTTAGTTCATAAGGTTTTTTAAGAAGGAGCTTTTATAGTCTAGAAGGGTTATTGGGTTGTGAAGTTATTCTTTTGATGAAGTAGTTTAATTTAAGAAAGTTAGTAAGAAGTGAATATATTTACCTAAACCTGATTGGACAAGATTAAGATCTAATTTTAAATTACAATGAAACAATAACTTTATTACTTAAGAAATCATAAAAGAGTTTGTCAATTAATAGAAATTTTGATAAGACATGCGTCTGACATGCAGCCTAACATGATATATCAACACACGAATAGACCAACATTAAACTTAAAATAAGTAATCACAAAAAACCAAGCAATTGGAACAATTAAGTAACTGATGTTTGACACCCTGAACAGCCCATTGTACAAACAATTTACAACCCCCTGTTATTAATTTTAGTTCTAAATAAGGGTATATTACCGCGTCAAATTCCCAACTAGCCTTCTTCATAGCATCATATCTAACTTTGTTCTTTAACGTATTTAAGTTTATAAATGACTTATATTTTTGTCAAATAAGAATATATTAATATAATATTTTAAAAACTTTTCTCTCTCGTTGCAATCACTTTTGCAACAAATTCAATTCAAGACTGACTTTAGTTTGGTAATCTCACCAAGGAGATTAGTTTGTGCCCATGTCAGGGAGCAGTTGGGCAAGTAAGGTAAAAGGCAAAGGGGGTGGCCCCATGACTTCCAACTTTTGCAAACACCCTAGAGAATCTGGAGGATTAGACAAAAACAAAAACAGTAGTTACCATTTCCCTGGAAATTCTAGCTTGGCAGGCATGATGCAACCAGTACATCAATACGCCGCACTCTCAATCACTTTTGTTGGTGGAATATGGAGTTTGGGTGTTCCTGAATATTCAACAAATGGCGCTGTGGGAAAAGTTTTGTGGGGATGTACACATTCATTTCCTGAATGCGGTTTATGTAGCACCTCACTCCATGTCACACAGTTGTCTGGATCTCAGTTTTGAAAGTAAGGAGGCAGCGGACAAAGCTGCTGTGGTGCACGTTGTAATTGACCTCCCCAAAGGGCAGCAGGTCGCTGAAACTAAGCGCACCAGATGGACAAAATCCAGCTAAATTTTTCTCACCTTTGACTATCTGCCCACTACGGTCAAACGCGCTGTACTAGAACAAAACCTGAGGGATGGGCTCACCATATATGGCGAAATTCAATCCCTTGAGATGCAACACTTTACGCTGATGCCACACCTGTGCACCAGTAAAGCCATCGCAGTTCTGACCCCAACCAAGGAGATAGCGAAGGATCTAACCCAGATCCTGCACTCCACTTATATCAATATCAAGGGGAATACCACCCACCCTTTTTGGGTCACCGTGGACAGCACCCCCCACCTGCACCCCACTGTGATGCGTTCAGCCATAAGGCACATGCTTGTCCCACAAAGGAGGGCATAATATTCCAATAACACCCCTTGGCGGCCATGAACAACGGGGATGCCCACTATGAACCAACCGCCAATACTAAAGTGCCCTTCATGTGGGGAGCACAAGGCTGCTACTTACTTTTAAAGCCAATATCCCCTCAAGTGTGGAAGAAGGCCAAGCAGGCCCGCAGGGCCGCGGCCAAGGAGGCGGCCAAGGTTGCCTCCGCTATCCCACACTCCCAACGCCAGGAGGACATTGAGGCCTTTGCATTGGAAGCAGCTTGGGAATCTCTCAACCAATCAGATAGGGCTTCCCAAGCCGATTGTGCCACCCAATCTGAGGATCTGATGGGTGACTCAATCTCACCTGACCTTTGTGCCCAAGTCTCGATTGGAATGATTTGATCTCTAGCCTACCTGAAAATTTTTTTTAATTCAACTGATGGTGCACTGCACTCGAGTGCACTGCAAAAAAATCGTTCTGCAGTGGGGAAACTAACAGCAAAGGCTAAAGCCAACGTGAATCCAACTGCCAAACTCACCCAATCTTCTGACTATGTTGCTGCACACACCTGAGGCGCTGAGAAGCGCCATGAGGATCAAGAGGAGGCTGAAGGGCCTGGGTGCCTTTCCTCTCACACCTAAGGTGCGATGGGGGGAGCCTTTACTTTAGGGACTTTGAACATTGCCAGACTCAAGGCCTCGCCATCCCGGGCTAGGAAATTGAGTTTTTTACAAAACAATTTACCCATGGACATCCTGGCCATCCAGGAGTCCCACTGTCTGCGCAGTTCTGATGATGCTTGGAAAACCATGCTCCTCCCATCCTGGTCCTTCTGGTCCAAGCACTGTGGGGTGCTTGTTCAAAAAACAATTTCTTCAAATTTTTATCATCTGAATCCTTCCTTAATGGCTGAGTCCTCGTGGTCAAATTTTCATGGGCTGACGTGGCACATGCTATCATCAACATCTATGCCCCAACCTGTGCACGAGAGCATCAGGAATTTTTCTCATCAGTCAAATCCCTTCTGCTACCCCTGACCCTTTTGTAGTTGGTGAAACGAACTGTTGGTTGGACCCATCCACTGACCGCTGGACTCCCTCACCCTCCCCACCCCAGGGTCACATAGAACTTCGTGTCCTAAAGACCACCCTATGGTTGTTTGAAGCACTACCATGCCATGCTTCGTTACTCAAGAACATGTCGCGCCCACACATCCACAATGGCCAGTTAAGGTCCATGTCCCACATCGACCTTATCCTCACGCCAATGAAATTTTGTACCCAGATTTCCCACTTCTGCATGTTGAAAATCAATTTCTCCAATCACAGGCTGATCTCGATCACCTTTCACCTACCTGACCCAATGGCTCAGGCTCCGCACTGGGTCAAACTTCGCCCAACCTGAACTCGCGTAGCCAAGATTTTCCACATGGGTAGTTACTACAACTTCGACACAAGAGTTTATCACACTGTTTTGCGCTGACCCAATTTCCACTTTGTTGGCCTTCAAAGTGGACACGATCTGCCACACTTGCCACCTCTCCTCCCATTGCTCACACTCTACCTCAGCCATCATCTCGCGTGCTCTGGTGGAGCTGGCCCACCTGGAGTCCAACATCCCAGCCATGGGCTACAGCCCTCTTGGGCCATAAGTGGGCAGAAGCAGCCGCCCACCTCAACGCGCTTGAGAGGCAACTCAAACATTGGGTTTGTGTTCAATACAGGGCTATACACTTTACAGGGGGTGACACATGCTCCGCTTATTTTTTAAAATTTTTTTGCACCGCGCCAGAGCTTGGCCTGCACACAGGTGCAAAGGCCAGACAATTCCGTCGCAGATAAGCTGGCCAAAGTAGTGATTGAGATACAAAATTATTACAGCAAGTTGTACCAATCTGAACCAATTCTGCCAGCTGAAATGGCAAAATTTCTTGATCGTGCTAACATCTGCACCGTTTCCTGATACCAGGAGCTAATGAATTTGATTACTCCAGATGAACTCTGGTACGCCATCTGCGGTGCACCAAATCAGAAATGCCCTGGCCCGGATGGCATTCCATATGAGTTCTATAAGAAGTACTTCAAATATTTATCCCCACTGTTGCTCGCCTCCCTTAACCAAAGCCTTCTGGATACGCGCCTCCTACCAGGAGGGCAAGAGGCCTTCACCATCACACTTTTCAAGAAAGGGGATAAGCTAGAGCTAGCCAACTGGCGCCCCATTTCTCTAACTAACACGGATACAAAAATTTTGACTAAAATCATGGCTAAGCATCTAGGGATTATTGCCTCTACTATCATCTACCCAAGAACAATTCAGTTTCATACCCATAAGGTCGATTAGGGAAAACATACACACCGTGGCCAACGCCTGTCAGTCCACGGCCTCTGGTGCACTAGTATTTTTAGACCAACAGAAGGCCTATGATAGAGTAAACTGGGATCACCTTGGGGCCTGCCTACACCAATTCCGCTTACCCCCCCGCTTCATCAGCTGGGTGATACTGATGACAGAATCTGTGACAATGGCAGTGCGTGGCCCTGGCTTCCTCACGGAAATAGTCCGCCCTCAAAGGGGCCTTCGCCAAGGGGACCCCCTTAGCCCTCTCTTATATAACTTCAGCCTTGACCCACTACTTTGGAATGTGAATGCCCGCCTTACTGGGGTCCATATGCAAGGTCAAGCCCCAGTCAAGATGATGGCATTTGCTGATGATTGTGTGGTTGGGGTGTCTAACAATCATGATGCACGCGGTCTTGAAGCCCCTTATCCAGGTTTACTCCAGGGTAAGTAATGCTGCACTAAACGCCTCCAAAACCAAAATCATCCTCCTTGGTTGGTATCGAACCTGCTGGGCCTCAGTGGCCTGTTTCCAGCCCAGCCCATCTGCTCGCACATATGCCTGCTTACCCTGCCCACCCCACACCGCTCCACTGGTGCTCCCCTTTGTGTAGCGCCCTACCGTTGGGCCCATCCGCCATTTGGGGGTGTGGTTGGAGACAGGCGGGTATGCCTCTACAGTGATGGAAAACCATATTCTGGATAACGTGACAAAGCGCATAGCCTCCCTCAGAGCCCACCCTACTTCCCTTACTGGAAGTGTTGTTTTAGCCAACTCTATGCTCCTCTCCAAAGTTTGGTTTGGAGCCCACTCCATCGCCTTCTCCCCCAGGTTTTTCAAATCTCTATAAGCCCTTCTACAAGGGTGGCTCTGGTCAGGCCGCCCACCACCAGTGCATCTTGAGGTCATGTTTGGCCCTCGCCATAGTGGTGGCATGGGTCTGCTCAACTTTGATCCCCATGCTGCAAAGATACTGGGCACCTGGGTCGCGGCTGTCACCATCCCTACGATCCCCTCCCAACACTGATCCTGCGTGGCCCACTCCAAATTCTCCCACACCCTAGGCCTTGCCAATCTGTCACACCCTCATTCCTTGATGAGATATCTGGCTTCCCACCCTTCGGCCGCTGGTCCTCATGGTACTGCACCCCACTTCAAACGAATCCTTCTCTCCATGCAGAGCACTGAGTGGAGAATCCGTATTTGTGGGCACACAGCCCAGATAGGGCGCCCCTCTCCTTGGTTCACACAGGAGGTACAGGGGCTACCCATTCTGGATAGATTAATACCCACACGGTCCCATGTTCTATCCAGGGTGGACTACCTGGACATGATGGACATTCCTTATTCCCTTGAAACTCAGAAGACAATTTGGAAATATGCCCACCACCCTCTGCTGCTGCCTCATATCCGTTTCAATTTGTGGCGCTGTTTGAGGTGGGTGTGCCATACTGCTGAGCGCTCTAACACTTTACACTCATTCTGCGTCATGTGTGGCCAGTATGGAACGCTGCTTCACCGCCTGGAGAAGTGCCCTACCTCTAAGGCGATATGACGTGAGGTGCAACGTCTGCTTTGCCAGGATCAGACATGTCCCTTCAGTTTGTTTAGGGATATGTTTGCTTTATCTATGGTCTCCCTCTCCCCCCCCCCTCCATGCTCTGGTGGTTTCAATCGCCATTTGGACCATCCACACGATTGTCTTGGTTGCCAATGCAGGCTCCACCCCCACCCTCCCAGAAACTGTCCACAGATTCCGGTCTCATTTGGTGGACCACTTTCAAGCGTGGATGTTTGGATACCTCCCACCGCGTCACCGTCAGTTAGTCTCCTCCTGGTTCCCAGTTTGGTTCATCAACTCGGACCCCTTCCTACACACATGCTCAATTGTGGTTTTGGCCCCTTTACATTCCCTCTCCTCCCAGTAGTGGCGTTCCCACTAGCAACAGGAGATAGCATTGCTTCTCTGGGGTGCTTCCCCTGTTCTACATTCCGTTTTCTTTATGTCTTTTCAGAAGTGTCCATCCCCTGGTCGGCCTTCTTCACAATAAATTAAATTAATATAATAATTTACTTTAAATCCAATTTGCCCTAACCAAAACATAAGCTATCCAAAATACTGAGGTCTACAATATGTTAAGTAATTCTAGTCCTCTCTCAAAAAAAGCTCCACTTGTTAACTTAATGGGCAGTAGACCCTAATTCTTTTATTTATGACGCACTAAGCTATTACAATGAACAGTAAATCCAGGCTTCTTTAGAACAAGCATAGCAAGCTGCTAATAGGAAATCTAACAAGTATTAAAAATGTTTAAGTGATACTTGGGATGTGGTACACATGACTAAAAGATGTAAATTATTCATGAAGTATAAAAGGATATATACAATTAAATCTGTGATACAGACTAGATGTAACGCAACTACAACTTAAGAGTCATCAAATTGAATAAGAAGCGAATATGTGTAAAAAACATGTAGGTCTATTTATAAGCTTTAAAGGAAAACAATAAGAGGTATATATAATTTTGGGCAATCAATATGCTAAACGCCAGAAGAGTTTTGCACAGGGTCAAACTTACTAAGCAATAGGACAAGAATATGGGGATTGCTGACCTCAAAACACACTTAAATAAATCTAAATATGTAGCAATTGCCCTGGCAACACTTCTTTAATTTATCATTATACTATCAGCAGATACTCGCTGTTTCACTCTACTTACTATACTAATAATCCTCTTTTTAATCTTCTCATCTCACTTATATACTAGTGACTTTGGTTGATACAAACCCTTTTGCTTATACTATTTATTTTCGCCATATTATCATTGGTTCCAGCAGCAGCAGCTACTACTCATTATACTTTAATTGCCTTAGTTTGAGGCGATTTACCAATTCTTTGTCATACATAAACATCACCTAATTTGAAGGCAATCCACTAAATATTTGTTTGAAGCTTGGTATCGCCTTATATCCTTATTTTAAGGTAAACACATTAGTATTAATTACAACTCAGTTTGGCTAATTCTCTCTCATTCCGCCATAATGACTTGTTTCTTCGTCCAGTTATATCAGAATCATGACAAGGTATATAGCTCTAAAGAAGTTATACAATTATAGATGCAAATTGTATTTAAATTTTATAAAAGGCAGCAATAAGAATAGTAACGCAATTAAATAACTTACTAAGTCCAAGCTCTTATTATTTATAGTAAAAATGATAAAAAAGGTTGGCAGAAAAATTTGCAAAATCTTAATAAAATTTCATAGAATAAGCAGCATTAAGTCTTTGTTAGGTAGCCAGGATGGAATCAATGGAGGTGCATTTATTTGAATGTGGGGCTTCAAAGTTTGTGGAGCTGGATGAGACTTTAGAGATCTCTATATAAATAGAAACAACTGTATATAAGCATGAGTTTATGAGACTCTCTATTTTAATAAAATAAACTAAATTTCACCAATCTTTTATTTAACTGAGGTAAGCCAACCAGGGGACAGACATTACAAATATATGTGAAACTAAGAGAATAACTAACAAATATAAAAATTGGGCACCCCAGGGTACTCAGGTTACCCCTGTTGCCAGCGGGACTGCCAGGTATGGGGGGTTGGTGCACTACTCCGAGGGGGTTTCCCCTGCTATGGAGCAGGTGTGAAGGAAAGGGTCTGTGTGGAGGAACTAGAGTGGTAACCATGATTCTATGAGCGCTTTTTGTCTTGGTCTCATATATTCATAGAGCCAGGCTTGGAAGTGCTCTAGTAAGTGGACATGGAATCTGTTAATAATCCCATGAATGGTGAGACTGTGCCCTTGAACGCATCTAATGCAATTGTGTGTATTGTCCACTTTGCAATGGGTATTATTAGGGAGCGGAGGGTAGATGGGATTGGTGACTTGATCTGGAGTGCAAAGATACTTTTTGATATCGAGAATTCCTGTTCGTTTTGAATCTTGAGCAGGCGTGCGACTTCCTGCCATATAGCTTTGGTTGGGGGGCATGTTTCTAGGCGGTGATGTAGGGATCTTTCCCCTCCACATACTGCAAATGTTTTGTGGAGGGAGTTGGAGCAGGTCCGCCATCCTATAGGTCCTTCTCAAACAGCGCCAGGCGTTTGCTTTTATCCTTGGCTGTAGGAGTGGGTGGTGTGTCATTTTCCACATTGCTTTCTGTGTGGTTAAATCATAGAGAATGTCCAGCATATCTAGGTATTCTATCCTAGCTATGCTTGGGGTTGTTGCGAGCATATCCCTCTGGGGGTGGTTTTCTGGGTTTCTTAATTTGAATTGGGGGCTGGGTCGTCCCTTTTCCTTTATAGTACCAATGTTCTCTATGGTCCATCCCATACAGCGGATAGTTCAGAGGATATGTTTGAAATGAGGGGAGGTTACATGTGGGCCCATTGCAGTAGGGTGCTTGGAAAGGTATGAAAGTAGTCTGGGTGGACTATGTGGGTTGGTTAATTTGAGCGTCTGTGCAAAGTTAATCCTTGCTACTCTGGACCAATGTTGTTGTGGGAGGTCTGGAGCAAGGATTTCCTTTATCCAGGTACCTAGGATGTAATTGGCATGGCTCTCAAAATCTATTAGTCCCATGCCTCCTCTTGAGCGTGGGCCAAATAGTGTTTCCATCCGTATAGGAGGGTGAGAGCCAGGCCACAGCCACCCTGGATAAGCGCGCGAATTAAGGTTATAAAGGTAGGTGAGAAGGCTATCGCATGGGCCCAGTACCACAGTATTGGGAGGATGAGCGAGTTAGCAACTGTAACTCGTCCTGTTAGTCCTGGGGTTCTTCCCTTGAGGGAGGCGACGCGTTTGAAACCCGTTGTAACAGGTTACTTTCCATTGTCTCATTAGCATATCCCCCTGATTCTAGCCAGATTCCAAGGTGTCGGACAGGAGTGGTGGTGGGAGGTGTTGCAAAGGGTAAAATAATTGGGTTTTTCTTTGAGTGTTAGTGTGAGGTTCTGATGTTGTGGCCCAATTGTTTGTGTATTTGCCTAAGAGGATGATTTCTGTCTTCCTTTTGTTGAGCGATGCATTTCTCACCTTGGAGTATTCCTCTAGAGTGCGTTCCAGCTGTTGGGCATCTTCATTGTTTGCTATACCTGCTACGCAGTCATCCGCAAAGGCCAGTATCTTGACTGTTAGTTGTCCTTGTGCGGTTATCCCCATGAGACGTGAGTCAGTTACTCAGAGGAGCGGGTCAAAGCTGAAATTGTATAGCAGTGGGCTGAGGGGATCCCCTTGTTTGAGCCCTCTGTGTGGTTTAATATTGTTTGTTAGGAATCCAGGGCTGCATACAGCCATGGTTGCAGATTCTGTTAGGAGCATCGCCAATTTATGAATATTGGTGGGAGTTTGAAGGCATGTAGACATTCTTTTAGGTATGGCCAGCTAACACGGTCATACGCCTTTTCCTGATATAAGAAGACCAGGGCACCAGTTGCTTTGGATTGGCAAATGTTTACAACAGGGTGTCTGTTGTTCCAGATTGAACGCCCTGGTATAAACCCAAACTGCTTGGGTGATAGGACGTCAGATGCAATTGCGCCTAATCTAGCTGCTAGAATTTTTGTTAGAATTTTTGTGTCAGTGTTGGAGAGTGCAGTTGGGCGCCAGTTGGCCAGTTCCAACTTGTCACCCTTTTTATATAAGGTTATAGCGTAGTATTCATGGCCTCCTGGTAATAGGCGTGTTACCAACAAACTCTAATTCATTGACGCCAATAGGAGGGCAATTTGTTGAAAATATTTTTTGTAAAATTTGTAGGGTATCCCATCAGGCCCTGGGCATTTCCTATGTGGTGCACCGCGAATTGTTTCCCAAAGCTCCTCCTGTGTAATAAGGGATAGTATATTGTAATTTGGTGGTGTACTTTGTATCTTGAGAGTTTGAATAAATTCTTTAATTTTTGTGGATCTGTTGGCATATCACAATATAATTCAGTGTAATAGTGGTGTACTTCCGCCTTGACCTCCTCAGGGTCAGTTGCCACAGTGCCGTTGGTCTTGCGGACCTGTGTGCATGTGGGATGGTTTCCACAGGAGTGGAATTGGTGGAAAAAGTATGTTAAACAGGTTTCGCCTTCCTTTATAAACTTATCTTTGTTTGATACTTTGATTCTGTGTTGGTGTTTGAAGATGAGATTGTTAAGTCAGGCTGAAATTTCTGCCCATTTGTGTCCCCAATTAGGGCTATAGCCAGATCTCGGAGTATTTATTTCCAGGTGGTCTAGTTCTGCCAAGGTACGCTTGATTGTGGCTGTGTCCGCGGTGTACTTGCATGATGCAATATGTCAGGTTTTGTTGATTAAATCCTTTTTGAAATTTTCCCATGTTCCAATGGGATCCAAAGTGAATGGGGCTGTGAATTCTGGGTTTGTAGCCTTGTTTTCAACCCAGTCAGATATCTCAGGCAATTTTATATTTTCTGGGTGAAGCTTACTCCAAGGCGACACCTGTGTGTGGGATTGGGTTGGCACTAACTGCACTGTAACTAGTCGATGATTAGAAAAATTGAACTTTTTTGTTGTAAATTTGGAGATTTTTGAGTGGTGGGATTGTTGGATGAGGATATGGTCAATACAACTCATCGATATGAGCAGTCCCTCACCTATGTTGGGTCTTGTCATGTGGGGAAGGATTGGCGAACTGGGGGGAAGAGCATCCTGTAAGCCAAGAGATGCCTTCATTGTGCGATATTCAATGTGTCCAAGTGGGTATCCCCTGGGATTAGGCCATCAATCTGTATTGGGGTTATCCCAGCAGTTGAAATCGCCTAACATGATGATATCTGGTGGGAGGGTGAGAGTAGAAATTTTTCAAAATTTTTTTTTATCTCAGTTGCAGTGCACGGTGCATAGATACATGCTAACGAAATTATTTCCTCTTGACATGTGATTGTTGCTACCAGGACTCAACCGTGCAAGTGTGATAATTAATTTGTAATTTTAAATTTTTTGTTGTTTTGGGCTATCACCCCGCAGTGAGATGTCCATACTGATTGTGATGGTACGACCCTGGTTGACCAGGATTCTTCTTCCCCTTGTAGGCAGTGGGTTTTTTATTGGCCAAGATGTCTACAAGAGGTTTTCATAGGAATGCCAGCTTTTTGGCTTGGGACGTATGAGCCCTGGCTCCCACAATGTTTAATGTCCCTATTGATACTGAGGTGCCCGTGGCGCCTCAGGAGTGGTTGGGAGGACCATCTGGTCCTATCCCACCGTGGCTCATTTTGGCCATGCTCCGCATCTGTAATCCAACTCTTTCAATGCCATTGTTGGTTCCCTTGATCTGACCCAATGATTCAAGGGAATTGCAGTTTTGCATTTGCGTCGACTTTTCCTGCACAGGTCTCATGTTGATTTGATGCAGGTTGTTGATTGGAATTTATATTTTTGAGGGTCAACTTCATTGCATTGTGCACCGCATTTTCACCCAAATTGCAGTTGCATTGTTCCTCAGTACGTGCATGACTAATGACGCTTTGTGGCTCAGTCTGGTTACTGTGAAAATTTTCAACCTGGGCATATTGTTTTGATTGGTTGGTCTGGTGAATACCTAAAATATCCTCCTGAATTTGTCCGTGGTTAATGGCGGATTCCACGTGTGCCGCCGCTTCAGCTGCTGCTCTCTTATGGGCTTTTTGTGCTGCTTTACGCTGTTTACTTGTAACTGGGTCCACGATGGAGTATAGTCCATCTTCACCCCAGCGGAATGGGTGGTGGCCATCAGTCATTTTGGCGAAAATTTCATTATCTTCATCCATAGCTTCTTCACAAAAATCATTTTCTATTAAACCCTCTTTTACAGGGCATGCATGTTCCTTGTGGCCCAGTGAGCCACAGTGGTTGCAAATGGGTGGTGCGCGTTCCAGTGTAACTCGGATGCAGCCAACTGGCCCCCATCTGCGAAGTGAAATTCTGCCGCATGGGGAATTCTGGATAAATCCTCTTCCACTTCTGGGAAGGGATGATTACAGCGATAGCTTTGCCCATGCACAGGTCGGGCATTAAGCGAAATCACTGTAAATTGAGTTGTTGGATTTCTCCATAGGACACAAGATCTTTGCAGAGCTCCTCCTCAATTACCTTATGAGAAAGGTTGGTGGGGAGTGAGTCAAAGGAGATGAACAAAGTTTTCGCTTTAATCCATCTGGTGCGCGCGGTGCACACAATTTTTTTGCCCTCAGGGAGGGCAATTTCCACGCAGATTTTTGCTGTGGCATCAGCTTCATCGGCTGTTTTGAAACCAATATCAATCCAGCCATGGCCCATGTTGTTGGTGGCTACGTACACCACGTGAGGGAAAAGTGAAGGCTGTGCCTCACATGTTTTCTCCTACAGGGTTGGTGACTCATCCCCAAGGAAGAGTCTGATCCTGTGTTCCATCTTTAACAAAGGTTGGTTGAATTGAATGTACATGTATTGCGCGTGCTTTACAGTAAATAACATAAACCCAGACAGTGTCTGAGTTTGCGATTTTTTTATGGCTTGGGTTCCTGGTCCCCCTCCAGGGCGTTTCTTGCCCTTAGTTGCACCATTAAGCGCACCACTTGCTGCGATGCTCGCCCATGTTGTATTATTTTTGTTATTAAAGTCGCCCATCTTTCCTGTGTGTGATTATCCAAATTTGCTGTTCAAATCAAATTGTAGTAACTAAAGTGATTTTATTTTTTAGTACTAGATGGTCCCATAACTAAAGTGATTTTTACAAGAAAGAAAAGCTAAATTTTCACCAATCTTGGCAAAATATTATATATTATTTTGGAAATGGTGACATGCTTCTTTTTATAAAATTAATATATGTCAGGAATTTTAGTAGGCATACATTTTCCAACTTAAATAAATATAGCACCATCTGCTTTATCTGCTGAGGAAGATTTACCCAAGTTGATGTGAGTTATCCTAAAAAACAATAACTAATGTTTTTATTTATTCCTAACAGAATATTAACTAATCCACAAGGATTTGATTTCATTAGACTACTATTGTTTTATCAGGAATGACCCCTGACAATTACCAAGTATATAATTGTTAATATAATTAAAAATAATTTATTTATAAAGTGTGAGTGTAAACTTTTGGGTAGCTTACTGCACAGGTTGGTTGTAAAATAAGGACATTAGTTGTATGGCGACAACTAGCAGGTTGAGTCTTACTGTAAGTGGCTTCAAATCCAATCTGGTAAACTGTAACTTAAGAAAAATAACCAGAAACCTTTATTTCCTTCAATCTATAATTAAGAAGTAAATATAGTAAATACATATCAGTGAAATTCTGTTTTTATTAGAAAATGCTAGGGGTTTTATAGGTAAAAGGTGACAACAACTTACCAGATGAATTGTTGTAAAATTAACTGATTGTTCTCCCAAAACTTTTACCCTTAGGATTAAGTTCCAAATAATGGCGGATTTCTTTGTCTTAACTAATCCTCAGTAGTATAACATTTTATGGATGGCAGCCATTCCTCTGTGCCAGGAACTGTACACAGATTTTATAGGGGCCATGTTACCTGGTTACAAAAACTAATTACCGCCAAAACAAGCGTTACTACGCTCTGAAAGCTTCATAAAAGTGACCCTAATCGTTCAGTGCCTCTTCTTGAATGATCCACCATGGCATTCTGACTATCAGCTATCAATCCCTTATTAAAACTCATTTAACATTTAGTGGGGATGATCCCTGACAAAACATTAATTAGAACCAATCATCAGATTATATCCTTTGTTAATTTAAAACTAATAATTTAGTTGGCAATAATCTCCAAGCAATTTTTTAACTGAGGAAAGCCAATAAGGGGATGGAAAATACCGATATATGTAATGTGATAGGGGGAAGTAAAGTATAGCGAGATTTGGGCACCCCAGAGTAGATGAACTACCCCTGTTGCCAGCTGGTATTGCCAGGTATAGGGGGGTTGGATGCCCTACTCTGAGGGGGTTTCCCCTATTATTGAGCAGGTGTGAAGGAAGGGGTTCATATACATAAACAAGGCTGGGAACTATATTTCAACGAGTTGTTGTTGCTTCAACCTCATGTACCCTTATAGCCAGGCTTGAAAGTGTTCCAGTAAGTGTAGGTGAAATCTGCTGATTGTCCCACGGATGGTTGGCATGGTTCCCTTGAAGGCATCCCGTGCTACAGTGTGGATTGTACACAGTGCAATAGCTGCTATCAGGGAGCGAGTGTGGGTTTTATCAGGGATTTGAGTTGGAGTGCGAGGAGGCTTCTGGAGATTGACAGCTCCTGGTCATTGTAGTTTCTTAACAGACGCGCAACTTTCTTCCATATGGCTCTAGATGGGGGGCATGCTTAAAGGTGGTGATGTAGGGTGCCATCCCCTCCACACACTGCACATGTTGCATGAAGAGAGTTGGAGCGGTCTTCTGTCCTGTAGGTTCTTTTAAAGCAGTGTCAGGTGAAAGCTCTTACCCTTGGCTGCAGGAGCGGATGATGTGTTAGCCTCCATATTGCATTCTGAGTTGTATGTTCATAATGGATGTCTGATGTATCCAGGTAGTCAATTATTGCAATGGGCGGGGCCACATCATATGTGTCCCTCTGGGGGTGGTTTTCTGGTTTCCTTAGCATGAAGTGAGCTCTGGGCCTTCCACTTCCCTGACTAGTGCTGTAAGAGTGATGGCCCACCCTATGTGCTGAATGGTGCTGAGGAGGAGTTTGAAGTGAGGGGGGTTCCATGTGGGCCCACTGCATTGGGGCGGTTTTCAAGGTATGTGAGCAGGCTGGAAAGGTTATGTAATTTGGATAGTTTAAGCGCTTGTGCAAAGTTGGCCCTCGCCGCTCTAGACCAGTGTCATTGTGGGAGATCTGGCGCTAGGACTTCCTCTATCCAAGTGCCCAATATGCGGTTGGCGTTGTCCTCAAAGTCTAATAGGCCCATGCCTCCGCTGGAACATGGGCCAAGGAGTGTTTCCACCCATACAGGTGGCTGGGACCCAAGCCACAGCAATCACTGAATAAGTGCACATACTGAGGATATGAATTTAGGTGTTAAAGAGATTTTGTGGGAGAGGAATCACAGCATCGAGAGGATGGGTGAGTTGGCAACTGTTACTCACCCCGTTATTCCTGGGGATCACCCCTTAAGGGAGGCGACGCGGTTGGACATCACTATAGTAGGTTGTTCTCAATTGTCTCATTGGCATACCCCCCTGTTTCCAGCTATATCCCAATGTGGCAGATAGGGTTTGTTAAAAAGTTGATGCAAAGGGTAGGATGAGTGGCTTGTTCCTTTGTGGGGTTGTAGGGTTTGGGCGTTGTGGTCCAGTTGTTAGTGTACTTACCTAGGAGAATTATTTCCATTTTCTTTTTGTTGAGCGACGCAATACTCACAATGTAATCTTCCTCCATGGCGCGTTCCAGCTGTCAGTCATCATTGTTGTTAGCTATACTTGGCACACAGTCATATGCAAAGGCTTGTATCTTGACTGTTGTTTGGCCTTGTGTAGTTATGCCCATGAGGCATGAGTCAGCAACGCGAAGGAGTAGATCAATACTGAAGTTATACAGCAGTGGGCTGAGGGGGCCCCTCTTTTGAGCCCTCTGTGTGGTGTGATCTTGTTGTTCAAAAATCCAGGGCTACATACAGCCATAGATGCGGATTCTGTAAGGAGCATTGTCCAGTTTATGGTTCTGGGTGGGAGTTTGAAGGTAATTAGGCATGCCTTCAGGTACGTCCAACTAACGCAATTATATGCCTTCTCCTTATCTATAAGTACCAGTGCTCCAGTTGCTTTGGACTGGCATATGTTGGCGACAGAGTGTATATTGGTCCAGATTGAACGCCCTGGTATGAACCCAAACTGATTGGGCGACAGGACTTTGGAGGCTATTGTGCCTAATCTAGTGACTAAAATTTTGTTAATAATTTTGTATCTGTGTTAGAGAGTGCAATTGGGCGCCAGTTGGCTAGGTCCTGTTTGTCACCCTTTTTAAACAATGTTATGACATATGAGTCCTGGCCATCAGAAAGAAGGCGTGTCTCCAGCAGCCACTGGTTCATTGATGCCAAGAGGAAGGGGGAGATTTACTTGAAGTATTTTTGTAAAATTCATAGGGTACCCCATCAGGCACTGGGAATTTCCTATGTGGTGCACCACTGACTGTGTCCCAAAGCTCTTCTTGTGTGATTAGGTTTAAGAGGTTATAGTCCGGCAGTGTGCTTTGTATTCTGGCAGTGTGTATAAAATTTTTAATTTTTTTGGGGGTTAATTGGGATGTCATAGTATAGTTCAGTGTAGTAACGGTGTACTTCCGCCTTGACCTTCGCTGGGTCAGTTACCACAGTGCCATCACCTTTTCAGACCTTTGTGCACATGGGCTGGTTTCTGTGGGAGTGAAATTTGCAAAAGAAGTACATTGAGAAGGTTTTGCCTTCTTTTATGAACTTACTTTTTCTCAAAACTTTGATTCTGTGCTGGTGTTTGAACTTGAGGGCGTTTAGGCGGGCAGATATTTCAGCCCATTTACACCCCCAGTTAGGGCTGTAGCCAGACTTCAGGGTGTTGAGCTCCAGGTGGTCCAGTTCCGCCAAAGTCTGTCTGATTGTGGCTGTGATGGTGGTGTACTTATGAGAGGCGAGATGGAGAATTTTTTTATTAATTCAACTAAGAATTTTTCCCTGGTTTTAATGGGGTCTGTTAAAATCCAGCAAGGGTTATGCTCACTGGTGCTATGTGCCGCTGGATTCCACAATGGAATATTTAAAATAAATAATGAACTCTTAATAAAACTAAGTTTTTAGTTTTTTGTTTTTGTTTTATCTAAGGCAAACTAGAGAAAAGCCCTTTTTTGATACTAGTATATCTTATTTAAACTAGTTCTGATCCTTGGGGCCATGGGAAGTTTGGGGCTAAAGTATTATAAAGCTGAGTCATCCAAATTAGGAAATATAGGCTTTTGGCCTATCATATTGAAGATAAAAATTTTTTGGCAAAACTGACCCATGTGGTAATGATTGGATAAATTGTATCCAATCACTAGCGGGTAAAATTCTCTCACTTTGGGAGGGTTCAGATCTGAGTGGTAATGATTTGTTAATTTGCACCCTATCATCGACGGGTAAATTCTTCTCACTTCAGGAGGGCTCAGATTTGAGTGGTAATGATTTGTTAATTCTCACCCAATCATTGACGGGTAAAATCTTCTCACCTCGGAAAGGTTCAGATCCAAGTAGTATTAAACACCTCAAATTTGGCTGAGAAGTCAGAGCAATCCTATTTATAGTTCTTACCTTATTATGCCAATTTTAGGTATAAGTTATATTTTCCTGATAGATAGAATTTCACCGAGAATATGCCAAGGTCTTTTCACCGTTGGTATTCATATCATTAATAACCACAATATTATTCAAAGATTGGACCCCAACATTCTTTTCCAAAAGTCAAGAAGGAGAATGTCTGACATTTCCCCCTCAAGAATGTTGGGAGGAGTGTAGGATCGTATGAAATGGCCATGTACCCAGTTTATGGTAACTCCCATGGCTAATGATTTGATGGAGTATTCATTGCCTCTTTTGTAGCTGATGGAGAAAGGTCCCTCCCAAATTGAACCAAGCTTACCGCTTCTTGGGGTGATGCGGTTATGGTAGTATAACACCTTATCAGCCACTTGATATGTAGGAAGGGGGTGCGGAGCTCATTGGCAGCCTGCCCTTCTTTAGTCACTGTTTTTGCTAGGTTGGTCATAGTTCAGCTTGGAGTTGAATAATTTGGTTAGCTAACCTTCGCATGGCTTTCTCAGGCTCCTCTCCTTTAGATAAGACAGTCTTAGCCAGAAGAGCAGGTATTCTTGGTTCCCTGCCATACAAAACATGGAAAGGGGACATTTTCAGCATCCGGTGATAACTAATCCAGTAGGCCATAAGGGCACTGGGTAAGAATTGATCCCATTGAAGTGGATCGGAAGAGGCCATTTTGCATAGGATAGAAACTAAAGTTCCATTGGCTCTTTCCACTGCCCCATTGGTAGATGGATTGTATGGAACTGAAAAAAGTTGTTGGGCTCCCATGGAGGTAGCCAGGAGTTTGACTACTCTGGAGGTATAAATTCTTGCCATTGTCACAGAGTAGTACTTGGAGGCAGCCATGATGAGAGAAAATGTGTTGATGTATGAAAGTGGCAGTTGCCTTGGCTGTTTGGGCAGGAAGCGCAACAGCTTCAACCCACTTAGTGAAGTGTTTGATGGCTACTAGGATAAAACTGTTTCCACTGGTAGAATGTGGAAGGGGACCTACGACATCCAAACTAATAGTGTGAAAAGGTTGTTGCAGGGTAGTTGGTTGATTCTGGTATCTAGTCTTGAAGCCAGATTGTTTCTTGCACATAAGGCAGGCTTCCAAGACATCAACTATAGCTTCCATCATTCCATCCCAATAGTATCGATCCTTAAGCCACTCATAAGTTTTCTTTGCCCCTCCATGGCCCAAAATGGAGTGAGTTTTGAGGATTGCAGCTACGCGTTCTGAGGGCCGGAGGTAAGGCAGCTACTTCGCCCCCACCCACTTATACAACTTCCCATTTTCCGCTTTGGTGTTGTGCGAGTGGCGGGCTAACATCTACTGAACCGTATCATCTTTATCATCCCATTCATTAGGAGTCATCAATAGATCATGCAATCTTTCTGCCTCGCTATTATCCAAATGGAGGACTGGTATATGAGACAACCCATCCACATTCATATGACGAGTTCTGGCACGATGTTCAATTTTCATATTATAAGGCTGGAGCTTTAAAGCCCAGAGAGCTAACCGCCTAGTAGGGTCCTTCATATTTTGTAGCCACTTCAATGAAGCGTGGTCATTAGCTACAGTAAAGGTGGTTCCATAGAGGAAAGGGCGGTTGTGCTTTTCAGCAAACAAAACATCCAGGCATTTTTTTTTCAGTTACACTGTAGTTTCATTCGGGCTTTGAAAGCATCTTACTGAAATATGATACCAGATGATCAATACCATTTTCATCAAATTGGCCTAAGATGGCCCCAATGGCGTAGTCTGAAGCATCTGTAAACAGGATAAAGGGTTTTTGTAATCTGGGTGCTGTAAGATAGGGCGTCATTGTAGTAGCTGCTTCAGCGTCTCAAAAGCGGCTTTTTGTTCAGCGCCCCATTGGAAGGGGATATTCTGCTTCAGTAAGCGAACAAGGGGCTCACTGAGTTGTGAGAACTTAGGGATGAACTGATGTTGATACCCCATCATCCCTAGAAACACCTGTATATACCACAAATTCTTAGGGGGAGGCATATTTGCAATGGCTTCGACCTTGTTCTGTAGTGGTTGGATTCCGTTTTGCGAAATGGTGTGGTCAAGGAAATCCAATTTTCACTGAAAGAAAGTGCACTTTGATGGTTTCAACTTGATATTTGACTTACGTAGCCTTCCAAACACCTCCTTCAAGTGATCCAGGTGGTCGTTGAAGGTTTTTGAGAACACAGTAATATTGTCAAGATAAATTATAACGCAAGTTAGCTTTAAGTCTTGAAAGATTTGATCCATCGCATGCTGGAAAGAGGCAGGTGCGTTGCACAACCCTTGAGGTAATCTCGTGGGTTGGAAAAGACCTTCACTGCATAACAAAGCGCATTTCTCCTGGTCCTGTGGAGAAAGGTCCATTTGCCAATAGCTACTGGCCAATTCCATGGCTGAGAAGAAATTTGAGCTAGATAGTTGGGCCAGGCCATCATCAATGCGAGGGATAGGATAGCTATCCTTCTTCATGAGGTTATTTAGCTTGCGGTAGTCCATGACTACCCGGTGACCTCCATCTTTCTTCTTAATTAACAACAGTGGGGAAGACCAAGGGCTTTGAGAGGGAACTAGTAACCCAGCATCCAGTAACTGTGTGAGTTCCGTCCTCAAATGCTGTTCCTCCACCTTTGACTTGCGATATGGTTTTGACTGAATGGGATGGGCATTACCCACATCAATGGAGTGGCACCAGCCCTTCATATGGCCATAGTCGTGAGCTGACTTGGAGAATATGTCACTTTAGTCATCAAGGAGATTATGAACTTTTTCTAGCTCGGTTGGGGTTAACTCATTCAAGATATGGACGTTTGGTAAGGTGCATACCAGGTTGTCCATTGGCAGGCCCAAATCTGCCATTGAGCCGATGGAGTGGATCTGTTCAACATCCTCCACAGGGATTAAAGATCCTTGGCCAACCTCTTGGTGTTACCATATGATCATGTCCTTTGCGGTGAGGTATCCCAACAGTAGAGTAATAGGTCGCTGATAGGCGGGGTCTAGTAGCCCAGGTAATACACGAGGCTCCAAAGGACTAAGGCCCTTAACACTTATGAGGTGCACTAAACAATGGCGTGGACTTTGGAGCGTAATTTTCTTGTCAACCACTTGTTGTTCACCCGGCTTAATCACCACCTCATCTGCCGCATAAAATGGAATACCATCGTTAGCCTCCACTGAATTGGGCAATTTCTTATTGTTGCACCCAGAGGTGACATAATGTAAAGGCAAAGCGGAAAAGGGGTATTCAACCAGACAGGTGTAGTCATTCTTGATGAGTTCTTTGTTGGATAAGACTAATGGAACTTTGTAGTTCAGTAAAGATAGGAACCCTTGCTTCATGTTAATGATGCCTTCATTCTCGATCATAAAAGAGTACCTATGAGCATATCATAGGAGTTATTATCTAAGGCCACAGCGGGGGCTGATAGGATAAGCTTCCCAACGCAAATGGGAAGAGAGGAGTAAGCGCCAAGAGCGGGTATTGTATGGGCCCGCAGTTCCAAACTCCTTGGCATAATCCAAGTCAGGTATCAGTTTAATCTTTTTCATCAGCCGAGATGAGATTACATTCATTGGGGAACCTGTATCCAGGATAGCCATCACCCGGATTTTGTGAACAACTACTTCAACCTTGGTAAGTGTGCTTCCAAATTTGGCCAACAGCGCTAAGACCTCCTTGAGATGAAAAGTGGTGGTTAATTTGCGTGCGGTCTCAGGGTGAGTCTCCAGAATAGACTGCATGGTATGCCCTCACTGTAAAGGGCGAATTAAACTTGATAGGAGCTGATCAGCATCGCTGGCTGTGTCAATAGTTTCCATACAACCTATAACTTGGCGGAGGTAAGTATCCTCAGGTATGGTGGTTTCATCTACTCCTTTGGCGTTTAGGCAATCAGGGACCTCCACTTCTGCGGGAGCTCCCAATAAGTAGTACCCAATGTCATCATAACCCCCTCAGAGTCAGCCTCAGGGGTATTCTCAACCATGGCAAGGTTGCAATTGAAGTGGGGGAGACAGCCACGAGAGGTGGGGTAAATAGCTTCGCTTTATTTGCCATTTTCACAACCCCAGTAGCTCTAGAGGATATACCCTTAGGGCGCGCACCTATTGGCTGAGTTGGAGGGGAAACCACAATAGGGATCTCTGCTTTTCCTGAATGAGGGATGTCCGTTTTAAGTCACATTGAAGCAGCAGGTTTGGAAGGGAGAATAGGCACAGGTGGCCTCACTTCCAACAATTCAATAGACCGCAGCTCAAATAAAGGAATATGGGCGACGTCTAACAAAGCCTCTTTTATATCACAGAAGGTTATAAAGTGGCATTTCACTGATATGATATGCCTGGTGAGAGAGGGTTGTGAAGCTAACCCTGTTAATATGGTGGCGATAGCATCATCCAGGGTAAGCAGGTTAGACGTAGTCAGCCTTTGAGCAGTGAGATAGAACCGCTCAGAAAAACTAAAGAGGGTTTCACCCTCATACATAGTAAGGCGCATGAAAGCCTGTTTTTCCCTGTATAAGCTCTACTTGGATCTGAATTCAGCCAAGAGGTCCTTCTTAACATCCGGCCAAGTGTGCTGAGGATCCAGGTGAGGGACGATTAACTCTTGGGCTTAGCAGCTTAAACAAGGAAGAATATACTGAACTTTATGATTATCAGTGGCGCCATCCATCGCAGCTTCATAAACGTACAAAAAGGAAGCAATGCTCCCTTCACCCAGGATGTATCTGTCCTTTATAGGTAATTTGAATGGCCGTTGCTCTAGCTTTTTGAGACGGGAGAAAGAGCTGGCTAGTTGCTTCTCAAGAGCAACTAATCGTGATTCAGTTAAAGAAGAACCAGAAGAGCTGCTCACGTTTACAGCCTCCATGTTAGTAACTACAGTTTGGTGCACAGGCGTGTCCCCTGTAGTGAGCACCAAATTGTCAAAATCCAGCAGGGGTTATGCTCGCTGGTGCTATGTGCCGCTGGATTCCACAAATGGAATATTTAAAATAAATAATAAACTCTTAATAAAACTAAGTTTTTAGTTTTAAGTTTTTGTTTTATCTAAGGCAAACTAGAGAAAAGCCCTTTTTTGATACTAGTATATCTTATTTAAACTAGTTCTGATCCTTGGGGCCATGGGAATTTGGGGCTAAAGTATTATAAAGCTGAGTCATCCAAATTAGGAAATATAGGCTTTTGGCCTATCATATTGAAGATAAATACGTGGCAAAACAAACCCATGTGGTAATGATTGGATAAATTGTATCCAATCAATAGCGGGTAAAATTCTCTCACTTTGGGAGGGTTCAGATCTGAGTGGTAATGATTTGTTAATTTTCACCCAATCATTGACAGGTAAAATCTTCTCACCTCGGGAAGGTTCAGATCCAAGTGGTATTGAACACCTCAAATTTGGCTGAGAAGTCAGAGCAATCCTATTATTAGTTCTTACCTTATTATGCCAATTTTAGGTATAAATCATATTTTCCTGATAGAAAGGATTCCACTGAGAATCTGCCAAGGTCTTTTCACCGTTGGTATTCATATCATTAATAACCACAATATTATTTAAAGATTGGACTCAGACATTCTTTTCTAAAAGTCAAGAAGGAGAATGTCTGACAGGGTCCAATAAAAATGGAGTTACGAACTTTGGATACATGGCCTCATATTCAACCCAGTTGGATATGTTGGTCAATTTATTATCCGTGTGCAACTTCCTTCATGTTGATGCCTATGCAGGAGTTTGGGTTGGAAAAAGTTGCACCAAAATGAATCAGTGATTGGAGAAGTTGATCTTTTTTTGAGAAGTTGGGGATGTTTGAGAGGTGGGTTTTTGGGGTGAGGATTAAGTTGATGCTGCTCATTTATATGAGCGTTACATTGCGTATGTTGAGGTGGGTCATGTGGGGGAGGAGTGGTGACCCGGGGGAGGGTATTGTGTATGCCAAGGGATGCCTTCATTGCTTGGAACTCAATGTGCCTCAGGGGGTATCCCCTGGGGTTAGGCCATCAGTCCGTGTTGGGGTTAGCCCAGCAGTTTTAGTCGCCCAACAGGATGGTATCTTGTGGGAGGGTGAGTGTTGGGATGGTTTTGAGGAATTTTTTCTTATTGGCTGTGGTGAACGGTGCATAAATGCATGCTATCAAGATTGTGTCCTCTTGGCATGCGATTGTTGCTACCAGGATGTGGCCATGCAGATATGAAAAAGTGTTAGTGATCTTTAGTTTTTTTGTCATTACAGACGACCATCCCACAGTGGGAAGTCCATACTGATTGGGATGGTGAGACCCTGGCTGACCAGGAGCCCTCTTTCCCCTGTGGACATTGGGTTTCTTGGATGGCCAAGATATCTAAAGGTGGTTTTTGCAGGAAGTCCAGCTTTATGGCTTGGGACAATTGAGCCCTGGCTACTATGATGTTTAACGTCCCTATTGACACTGAGGTGCCTGTGGCACCTCAGGAGCAGTTGGGAGGGCCGTCTGGCCCTATCCCAGTGCACCATTTCAGGTACTTGCTCCATGTCAATGGGCATGTCCCACCTGTGCAGTTGTTTGATTCCTTACCCTTTGCCAATTTCATGCAGGTCTTGCCATTGATAGGGTTTGAGTGGGTCTCTCTCACTGGTGACTCATGGTGGTTTGGTGCGGTGTGCTGATTGCTTTCTGTGGTTGTGGGGTTCAAACTTATATATGTGGTCCTGCAATTTCGCCAATAGTGGAGCTGAATTGTCTGACTAGATTTGCTTGATTGATACTAATGGTGTTCAGTCAAATTGTTGAGAACATTTCCATTTTGGGTATTCTTCTCTACTTGGTTGGCTTGGTTAATCTTTTCTATGTCCTTCTGAATTTGGCCAGGGGTGATGGAGGAGGCTGCGAGTGATGCAGCCCTGGCCGCTTCCCGTTTGTGGGCCTTCTGTGCCATTTTGTGCACTTTGGGTTATACTGGGTCTATGAGAATGTATTGCCAATCCTCTCCCCAGAGGAAGGCGTGGTTGGTGTCGACTACTTTTGGTGAAGTCTTTTCTATTTTCGCTCATGGTTTCATTGCAGAAGTCTTGGGCCATTATGCCCTCTTTCATGGGGCATGCATGCACTTTGTGCCCCAATATGCTGTAGTGGTTGAAAATAGGCGGTGTGCTTTCCAGTTTAATGCAGAATATCTTTGACATGCCCTCATCTTAGAGGTGAAAAACTGCTGTGCGTGGGATTTTTGTGAGGTTCTCAGCCACCTTGTGGATTTAGTTGATCATGGCAATTGCCTTTCCTGTGCACAGGTCTGTCATCAGGTAAACTGCTGTAGTTCAAGTTGTTTAATTTCTCCATAAAGTTCAAGTCCAGCTCTGAGCTCCCCCTCAATTACCTTTCAGGGAAGGTTGGTAGGGAGCAAGTCAAAGGAGATGAACAAAGTGTTCACTTTGTTCCATCTGGTGTCTGTGGTGTGCACAATTTGTTTGCCCTTGGGGGAGGGCAATTTTGACACAGACTTTTGTGGTAGCGTCTGCATCTTCTTCAGTTTCAAAGACCATATTTATCTAGCCATGGTGGATGGTATTAGTGGTAATGTACACCGCGTGGGGGAAAATGGAGGCCTGTGCCTCACCCACTTTCTCCCGCAGAGTTGGAGAATCAACCCCTAGGAAGAGTTGTAGCCCGTGCTCTACCTTTGATAGGAGTTGTGAATATTGAATTTCCAAATACAAGTTTTGTTTAGTGGTGAATTTCAGAAACACAGATGGTGTCTGAGTTGTGATTTCTTGTCGGCATTAGTTCCTGGCCCCCAGGACGTTTCTTACCCTTCAGCGCGCCGTTTTGTGCATTTCCTGATAAAACATTCGCCAAATTTAATCTTGATTTGTTAATATCGCCCACCTCTCCTGTGTGATTATTAAATTTTGCTGTTTAAATTGAATTGTAGTAACAAATGTTTTTGTTATGGGAAAGAAAGTCTTTTTTTATCATCTCCAAATAATATTGTTTATCAACAATCTTTTAAATGCTTAATCTTCAAGCAAGATGGATAATATGGTCAACCAAAGATTCTAACACCCCTGTCAAGATTCTGATATGACTGGATGATAATTCTGAAATAGCTACAGCAGATTGGGTAGAATCTGCCAACCATGAAATTAGTTACAATTATTTGAGCGCCTTGAATTGAGGCGATTTTGAGTCAGATTAGAGTTATTATCAGATCGCCTTCAAATAGGGTGATAAGCAATAGTGACATCTAAAAATATTGAGTAAGATCTCCTCAAAGTAAGGCAATAGAGAATTGAGAATACCATACTTTGCCGGAACCAATAAGATATGGTGAAAATGAATAGCTAAGCCAAGAAAATGGTTTTTTCTGAAGTCTCTCAGATATAGGCGAGATGAGACAATTGAAGGAAAAGGTTGTTAGTAGTTTTAGAGCGAGCAAAACAGTGAGGATCCGCTGTATATTATATTAAATAAATAAAGTGTCATTTGGGGCAATAGCTCCATATCTTATTATATTTTGTGTGTCTAAGGGCTGATGATCTTCATATCATCTGTCCAATGCTCAGTGGGTTTGAACCTGTGCAAAATCCCCGGTGTACCTCAATAATTCCGCCAAAGTTATAAAAGTGGTGCTCATTACAGGGGGCCCATTGAATAACAACAAATACCAACCAATAATTCCCATTATGCAATCATGGTCTTCACCAAAGGGTAATCATCCCAAACAGCTGTGCAGGCTGAGACTGCAGAACTCAAACTTGTTTTGGACGCTCTGCTTAAAAAGCAGGAGGAACTTCTTTAGGAGCATGATGAGGTAACGACTCAACTTGAAAGTGCAGCTAGTCAGCTGCAAATACTTGAACAGTAGAACAGGAAGCTCATCAATCGACTGGAAGATGCTACTGAATGTCTACACTGCATGGAGCAGAATTTAACACCTACCTTCTACCCTCCTCATTCCCATTGAGAAGTGGAAGAACAAGGGGACGCTCGGGAAAATTCTTTTTATGATGAAATGTGACCAGCTTAATGGTCGTCCTGCCCACTAAAGAGCCCTACACTACCCCAAGAGCAGTTGGGCCTTCCAAACCTGGCCCTCCTCAAGATTTTAATTATGGGACACAGACAAATCCGCAGTAAAATTCTAAGGCTTGCGTTTATGAGTGGGAGGAGGTCTGCAATGAAAATGCTACCCTTATTCAACCCCAATGGAAACATCCACAGGTATTTCAAACAATTTAAAATTTGTGGTGGAAGGAGCCTCCAATTGGCAGAAGGCTAAATTGTTGATTTCCGCCTTAGACATCAGAAGCGCTGACCAAGTTACCTGCTACCTTCCAAGCAGTTCATTTGCTTACCCCAAAGTGAAGGAAATCATGTTGCAGTTGTTTGGTGGTACTTCAAAGATGTCACAGTATAAAGCCGAGTTTCTGGCCTATGGGTTTTAATGCAATGAGACCCTCACTGCGTTTGCAGATTGATTTATGGTGGAAGCCCATGTGTTAATAGGAGCAGGTGTTCTAGCTGAAGCTGACATTTGGATTGCAATGACCTACGCTGTGAATCCATACCGTGAGATTTACAATGCCATTCTACAATTTTGGTTGATGACGTCCCCCTGCTCAAAATTGTTCAGTTCTTGTGTCAAATATCCGCTAACTTCCCTCTGCCAAAAGCAGACTAGAAACACACCGCCGCCGTAGCTGGACCCTCTTATTTGGGGGGATCCTTCCATCCTGTCCCAATTACACCTATTAACCCCTGGCCTTATTATAATCATGCGTCCACCCTTATCCGAGTTACACCCAGCAGTTTGACTTCCGCTCTGATCCTGCTTATGAAAATCTTCAGCAACCTAACTACCAACTTGGCCTTAATTACGCCAGATGAAAACCAAATTATTAACCTGAACCTTCTTATGAGAACCAAGGATGTGGATCTTACAGGGTGAATTGTTTTGAATGTGACTACCTTGGTCATCTTACCTAAAGTTGCCCCAACCGTCATGTCCACTATGTACAGCATGACCAAAACTACTAGGGAAAAGATGGAGTGGAGTAGAAATGGGATGATCTACATCCGCTATCCTAACCCCAGACGTCTCACCTGAACCAATTTTAGTTTTTCCAATTGATGTCCCTTAGTATGACTATGTGACTTTATATCATTAGCAGGTCGGAAGAGTAAATGTACTGACACGAGCACAATCTCAGTCCTTAGCAGAAGGACCTCAGGAGCAACCAAAACTGTACGCCTGCAAAATCTTCGACCAAGCTTCTTCAGACAAGCTAGATATCACCACCAATGCTCTTCCCTGAAAGGTGTAAATGTTGTTCTTCCATTAGGCACTATAGTCAAAGATTTCAGCCAAAGTTGGTGAGGGGATTACCAGCTTTCTTGGGAAAAGAGACCCCTCAAATGTCCACATATTGAGCAGTCAATATTCTTCTTATATTGAATGTACCTACTGTGACATTGCAGTAGCGAAAACCCAGGTTCGCGCTATAATAGAAATGGGCGCTCCAGTCAACATAGTATCCACCAAGTTGGTGGTGATGCTGACACTAAAACCTGATGTGGACCACCGTAAGGTGTATGGAACGCTGGAGTGGAAAACACGGTCTCTGAGGGAGCGTACAGTGCACTTCTGTTGCACTTTCAGTCAATTGTTGTGGTAGCCCCCACAATAGTGTTACCAAATAGTAATTATGAATAGTTAATTGGAACTGCTCTCATGCGATATTATGGGGATGTTGTTGAAATGGCAGAAGAGACCTTCTAAAAATTGGGTCAGAAGATCCTAATTAACTTTACCTCTAGCAGAGTGCCGAAGGATCTGGTGCACATGGGGCATATCAACTTGGCCTATAGTGATGAAGTGATTTCAGTTTGCTACCATCAACTAAAGGGCAAGACCTGGGCCCTCCCTCAGCAAGTATTTGAATATCAAGGGCTGCCGCTCAGAGCTGCTGGAGCTATATCCATCCCCTCCAACCACCAAGTAATTATAAACAATGAGTTAGAAGTGAAAGTGCCAGCTGGGCTTTATGGGGAGATCCTTGGCCCTTATCAGCAGTTGCGGTTTGAGTCCCACGTGGCTCCAGGCATTATTCTCCCAGGTCATGGGGAGATCAAGGTATTGTTAGCGAATCTGAAGCATGAACTGATACAAATCTGCTGACATCAAATAGTGAAGTTTTTAAATTTGATCCCAGTGGAAAAGATCCTTAAGTTCACAAGTTCTGGTCACTGGATGAATTTGGTCTACCCTTTGAGCCCCAACTTGGCATAATGATGGTGGTACCATGCAAAAATTTATTGGGGTTATCAGAAAAACAAAAAAATCAGGCGATAGCTTTATTCCAAAAATATAAGGAGATCTTTACCATTGATGACCATAGTTTAGGGTGCACGCGGGTAGTGGTCCATCAAGTAGACACTGGTAATCATACCTTAAAAGATCTCGGCTAATCTTCCAGTATAGGTCAGCTAAGGAAGTAGTAACCGAGGAATAAAAAAGCTACTCAAATAAGGGATGCTCAAACCATCAAGGAGTCCATGGACTTTGCCAGTTCTGATTTTCAAAAAGAAGGACAGCTTCAGCTGGGTAGTGATAGACTACTGAAAGCTCAACAGCATTACCAAAAATGACTTTTACCCCTTGCTGAGAATTGAAGATGCCTTGGATTGGTTGGGAGGAGCTCATTACTTCTGTGCAATGGATTAATATCTGGCTATTGGCAGATTTAGTTACCTATGGCAGAACAGGAGAAATGCGCCATTATTACATCAAAAGGGCTTTTTCAACCAATGCATATGCCTTAAGGACTGTGTGATGCCCGGCTACATTCCAACGGTCAATGGACACTATCCTTGGCAATTTGAAGCTGTCATGCGTTCTTGTATACCTTGATAATATCAACGTTTTATCCCGCATGTTTTATGAGCACCTAATTATTTGAAGAGGTATTCCGCCAGTTGGCTGAGGCCAACATCAAAATCAAACCCTGGAAATGCCACATTTTCAAGGATTAGCTAAAGTACCTTGGGCTTGTAGTTGATGCAATATGGCTGCTGCCCCAACCAGATAAGGTGAAAGCCATTCGGAAAATGATTACACCAAGCAGTAAACAAGATATACAACTACGTTTAGGGATGGTTAGTTACTATCGCCGCTTCATAACTAACTCTAGTTGTATTGGAGGTCTTCTGTTTGAGTTATTAAAAAAGGATGCCACGTTTGCATGGATGGAACACTGTCACGCTCCTTTGATACTCTTCAACCAGCGTTGATTGAGGCGACAGTGCTACATTACCCAGATTTTGAAAAGGAAATTTTTTGTACAGACGGATGCATCTCTTTCCACTGTGGGGGAAGTTCTGTCCCAAAAAGATGATAAAGGGGAGGAGCACCCATTGTCATACTGCAGCTGAAGCCTGAATAGCCGTTAACGTAATTATACTGTGGCTGAGAGGGAATGCTTAGCAGTGATTTATGCTTACAAGCAATTCAGAGTATATTTGCATGGGAAAAGTTTAAAGTAATAGCAGATCATGCCTCATTACATTGTTTGCAGAACCTTAAGGAGCCTGAAGGCTGTCTAGCTCGATGGGCCCTTAAACTACAGGCTTACAACTTTGAGATCCTTCACTGACCAGGAGCAAAACACCAGAACATGGATTGCTTGTTGAGGCTACCAACTTTTGCAGTTATGGCGGATCTGAGTGATATTATGTATGAAAAGATGATCAGTGGGAATTATGATGATGAGCCGCCTCAAGTCATCAAGGCGTTAAATGAAATGCGTACCAATACTTTCCAGCATAATGGTGAGTTGTACAAGCGGATTGGAAACTTTACAGTATACTTTTTCGACCCTCAGCGTGGCCTAACATTATTATGAGTGCACATAAGGAAGTTGAGCATGGTGGCATGCGTAAGACATCAGAATTATTGCGGCCTAGGTATTACCGGGAATGCATGAACTTAGATGTGCTTAATACTGTCTCTTCCTGTCACCAGTGCCAAGTGGAAAAGCCTTACCACCAGAAGACCACATACCAGTTGGTGAAGCCACACTTTGCTTGGCATACGTTTTCCCTTGATGTTGTCAGTCCTCTGCCAATGGGAGCTAATTGGTCCAAGTATATTCTGGTGGCATTTGACCACTTGACCAGATGGGTTGAGGCGCGGGCCATTTGGGTTCTGGGAGCGGTTACTATGGCTAAGTTTGTAATGGAATACATCATTCAGCATCATGGCTGTCTGCAGTTCATCCTTACTAACAATGGCACTAATTTTACCTCTCACATACTTCCCAAGCTCAACGAAATGATGGCCATCCATGGGGTTCTAAAAGCCCCCATATCACCCCAAGTCCAACGGAATGGTTGAACAGGTTAATGGGACCCTGGTGAACATACTACAAAAGTTGGTTACAGATAGGCCCTCAAATTAAAGTACCCTCCTTTCTACTACAGTGTTCGCCTACAACATTAGCTACCATTCTGCCACAGGGAAAGCCCATTCCAATTGCTTTAATGATGACACCCCGCTCTGCCCGCACTTCTATATGTCTGTGTGGAGGACACTGGCAGAATGGATCCGCAATGATATTTGACCACCCTAATGAATATGCTGATTAAACTACAAACCAAAGCGTAATTGTTCAGCCTAGCTAAGAAAATCAAAAATCAGGCTGCTGATCAGGTAAGGAAAAGTAGTCTAGCACAGTTCAAAGATGGAGACATGGTCCTATTCCATGATTAACATGAGTTCAGACAGAAACACAAGTTGGCCAGTATATGGGATGGGGCCATTTGCAGTTATTGAGAAGACAGGTGTGGATGCTTATACTATCAAGGACCCCGCTAGCAGTTGGATCATTAACCACGAGCATGCAAAGTTCCTCCAGGCATATAAGCAATAGGAGCCTTATCATCCAGTCAAAGGGGGGTAATGTTGCAATTTCAATATGACTGGACGATAAACCCTAATTTGTTATGGCGGAATTGATAGAATCCACCAAGCTCAATATGAGTAATGATTATTTGAGCGCCTCAAGATGAGGCAATATTGGGCTGTTGGGAAATTATCTTGAATTAGGAGATTGTGAAATTAACAAATGAAGAATTGATGGGACCAATGAGATTTGGCGAATTAAATTACTAAGCCATGGAAGCAGTAGCATCCAAAGTCACTACAAATTTAGGTGAGATGAGATGATTAAGAAGGTTGGTTGTTGAAACTTTTCTTTCTCGTTGCAATCACTATTGCAACCTATTCAATTCAAGACTGAATCTAGTTTGATAATCTCACAGAGGAGATCAGTCTGCGCCCATGTCAGGGAGCAGTTGGGCAAGCAAGGTAAGAGGAGCAGGTGGAAGGCCCGCGGCCTCCAACGTTCAAAAATGCCCCGGAGAATTCGGCAGAATAGACAAAAATCTTAAAAAACCGCTGGTCACAATTTCCCTGGAGATTCTAACGTGGCAAGCACAATGCAACCAGTACATCAACACGCCACACTCCCAGCCGCTTTCATTGGTGGAACTTGGAGTCCGTGTGTATCTGGACATCCAAAAACGGCCTTATGGGAAAAATTTTGTGGAGATTACACAAAGTTTTCCCAACTGCAGTGTACGTTGCACCTCACTCCATGTCACGCGGTTGGCTGGACCTAGGTTTCAAAAGCAAAAAAGCAGCAGATGAGGCTGCAGCAGTGTGTGTAGTGATCAACCTCCCCAAAGAGCAATGGGTCATCGAAACCAAATGCACCAGATGGACTAAAAATAAACCAAATTTTCCTCACGTTTGACTTTTTGCCTACTATGGTAATATGTGACATTTTGGAGCAACACCTGAAAGATGGTCTCACCATATACAGCTAAATACAATCTTTTGAAATGCAACGCTTCATGCTGATGCCACACCTGTGCACTGGCAAAGCCATCGCAGTTCTGACCCCAACTGAGGAGATTGCGAAGGACCTAACCCAGATCCCGCACTCCACTTTTATTGATATTGCAGGGCATACCACCCACCCATTCTGGGTGACCGTGGACAGCGTGCCCCCCATTTGCACCCACTGTGATGCATTCAGCCATAAGGCGCATGCATGCCCCATCAAGGAGGGTGTCACATTCCAAGAGCACCTCTCGGTGGCCATGGCCAGCGGAGAGGTGCACTACAAACCAACCGCAAGCACCAAGGAGGCTTTCCCATGGGGAGCACAAGGCTGCTACCTATTGGTAAAGCCTATCTCCCCACAGGAGTAGAAGAAGGCCAAGCAGGCCCGTAGGGCCGCGGCCAAGGAAGCAGCAAAGGTCACCACCGCTATCCCACACTCATAATTCCAGGAGGACATGGAGACCTTCGCGGCGGAAGTAACTCAGGAATCCATCATCCAATCAGATTGGGAAGCCCATGCTGAGTGGGCCGCTCAATCTGAGGATCTGATGGGAGATTTGATTTTACCCAATCGTTGCACCCAAGCTCCAGTTGAAACTGACTTGTGACCTATCCCAACTGAAAAAAAATTTTTGACCCGCTTGATGGTGTACCAAACTCATCCGCACCACAAAAAATTCGTCCGACGTCAGGAAAACAAAAATCAAAGGCCAAAACCAACGCGACTCTTTCCGCAAAAATCAACAAAAACTCTGATAGCATTGCTGCTAACACCTGCGCTGCTGTGAAAGCCCATGGGGACCTAGAAGAGGCTGGTGGGCCTGGGGCCCACCCCCTTGCACCTAAGGTATGATGGGGGAAACCTTCACTCTAGGGACGTTGAATATCGCCAGACTCAAGGCCTCCCTGTCCCAGGCTAGTGAAAAGAGTTTTTTATAACACAATTTACCCATGGATATCCTGGCCATCCAGGAGTCCCACTGTCCACAAGGTTCCGAGGAAGCTTGGAAAACAATGTTCCTCCCATCCCTATCCTTTTGGTTGAAGCACTGTGGGGTGCTAATTTGGAAAAATAATTTTTTCAAATTCACAACCTCAGAAACATTCCTAAATGGCTGAGTGCTTGTCGTCACCTTCTCATGGGCCAACGTAGTGCATGCAATCGTCAACATCTATGCCCCAAATGGTGCACATGAGTGTCGGGAATTTTTCTCATTGGTCAAATCCCTCCCGCTACCCCCTGATTCTTTCTTAGTCAGCGACATGAACTGTTGGCTAACCTCACCAATGGACCGGTGGCCTCCCTCACCCCACACCCCACAGGGTCACGTAGAACTACGCGTTCTAAAGGCCACCCTTGGGTTAATGGATGCACTGCTGCGACATGCCCTGCTGATTAAAAACATGATGCATCCCCACATCCACAATGGCCAATTAAGGTCTATGACCCGCATTGACCTTATTCTAATGCCGGCGAAATTCCAACCCCACATCTCCCACTTCAAAACAACGAAAATGGAATTCTCCAACCACTGACTGGTCTTGATAACCTACCACCTACCAGTCACAGTTGCTAAGGCCCCACATTGGTGCAAAATCCGCCCCCCCTGAGCTCGCATCACCAGTATTTTCCATGTGGATGGAAGAGGCAACTTTGGCAAAATTGTTTGTTGCACCGTTTTGTGCAGACCCCATTTCCACATGGGTAACTTTCAAAGAGGACACCATCTGCCACTATTGCCATCTCTCCTCCAGACGCTCATGAGCCACATCAGCAGTTATCTCGCGCGCTCTGGCAGAATTGGCCCACTTAAGTCCAACATTCCATCTACAGGATACAGCCCTGCATGGGGCTGGAAGTGGGCGGAGGCAGCTGCCCACCTCAATGCACTCAAAAGGCAACACAAACATCAGGTTTGTGTCTAATACAGGGCCACATGCATCACTAAAGGTGACAAGTGCACCACATATTTCTTTAAAGATTTTGCACCACACCAGAGCGTGGCCTGCACACAGGTGCAAAGATCGGATAATTTCATTGCAGACACACCGGCCAAAGTGGCAATCAAAATGCAAAAATATTACTTCGAGTTATACCAAGCCAAACCAATTCAGCCAGCTGAAGTGGCGGAATTTCTCGAGAGAGCTCATATCCACACCATTTTCCAATACCCGGAAATAATGAATTTAATTACTCTGAACGAATTATGGACAGCCATTTGCAGTGCGCCAAACCAAAAATGCCCAGGCCTAGATGGCATTCCATATGAGTTCTAAAAGAAATATTTAAAATATATATCCCCATTGCTTCTCGCCTCACTTAACCATAGCCTGTTGGAAATGCGCCATCTACCAGGAGGACATGAGGCCTTTACTGTCACACTCTACAAGAAAGGGGATAAGCTTAACTTAGCCAACTGGCGCCCCATTTCTAGAACAAACACAGACACCAAAAATTTTTAACAAAAATCATGGCTAACTGTTTAGGGACTGTAGCATCTGCCACCATCTCCCCAGAACAATTTGGTTTCATCCCCAGAAGGTTGATTTGGGATAACATGCACTCTGTGGCTAATGTGTGTCAGTCCACAGCCTCTGGGGCACTTGTTTTCTTGGACCAACAAGAGTCCTATGATAGAGTAAACTGGGAATACCTAAGGGCCTGCCTCCATCAATTCCGACTACCCCCCCCGCTTCATAAACTGGGTGATGCTGCTCACGGAATCTGCGACAATGGCAGTGCGTGGCCCAGGCTTCCTAACGGAAGTAGTTCGCCCTCAAAGGGGCTTGCGACAAGGGGACCCCCTCAGCCCACTCTTATACAACTTCAGCCTTGACCCACTACTGCGAAATGTGAATGCTTAACTCACTGAGGTCCATGTGCCAGGCCAAACCCCAGTCAAGATGATGGCATTTGCAGATGACTGCGTGGTGGGGGTGTCTAATAATAAGGTGCACGCGCGCTTGAAGCCCTCATCCAGGAATAACCCCAGGTAAGCAACGCGACACTGAACGCCTCCAAAACCGAAATCATCCTCCTTGGTCAGCTTCAGAACTTCTGGGCCCCAGCAATTAGTTCCCAACCTGGCCCATCTGCTCGCCCACACCCATGCCTTACTAACTCAACACACACCACTCCACTGGTGCTCCCCTTCATGCCACGTCCTACTATAGGACTGGTGCGCCATTTGGGCGTGTGGATGGAGGCAGGCGGATACGCGTCAGCAGTAATGGAGTGCCACATACTGGACAACGTGACGAAGCAAATCGCCTCTCTCAGAGCCCACCCTACTACCCTCACTGGCAGGGTTGTTCTAGCCAACTCTATGCTCCTATCCAAAGTCTGGTTTGGAGCCCACGCCATCCCCTTCTCCCCAAGCTTCTTCAAATCCCTGTATGCCTTGCTGCAAGGATGGCTTTGGTCAGGCCGCCCTCCACCAGTACGGCTAGAGGTCATGTTTGGCCCTCATCATCAAGGTGGCATGGGCCTGCTTGACTTCAAAGCCCATGCTGCCAAGATCCTGGGCACCTTGATCGCGGCCGTCACCGCTCCTACACTCCCATCCCAACACTGGCCCCATGCGGCCCACTCCAATTTCTCCCAAGCCTTGGGCCTCAATAATCCATCAAACCCCCACTCCCTGATGAAATACCTCGCATCACACACATCGGCCACAGGTCCTCACGGGACCAAAACCCACTACAAACGAATCCTACTCTCCATGTGAAGCGCAGAGTGGAGAATTTGTATTAGCGGACATACAACCCAAAGAGGCCGCCCCTCTCCTCAGTTCACACAAGAGGTACAGGGGCTACCCATCCATGATGGCGTGATCCCCATTTGGCCCCATTTCCTATCCAGGGTGGACTACCTGGACATGATGGACATCTCTTATTCCACTGAGACCCAAAAAACTATCTGGAAATACGCACACCATCCTTTGTTGCAGCCTCAAGTCTGCTCCCATGTGTGGCGCTGCCTGAGGTGGGTGTATCATACAGCTGAGCGCTCTAACGCTTTACACTCATCCTGTGTCGTGTGTGGCCAGTATGAAACGCTGTTCCAGCCTGGAGAAGTGTACCACCTCTAAAGTGATATGGCGTGAAGTTCAACGTCTGCTGGGCCAGGATCAAACGCATCCCTTCAGTCTGTCAAGAGATATGTTTGCTCTATCAATGGCCTCCTCCCTTCCACCCTCCCTCCATGCTCTGGTGGTTGCAATCGCCATGTGGACCATCCACACGATTGTCTTAGATGCCATCGCAGGCTCCACCCCCACCCTCCCAGAAACTGTCCACAGATTCCGGTCTCATTTGGTGGACCACTTTCAAGCGTGGATGTTTGGATACCTCCCACCACGTTGCCGACAGCTGGTCTCCTCCTGGTTCCCAGTCTGGTTCATCAAATCAGAACCCTTCCTCCACACGTGCTCAATAGTGGCCACGGCACCTTCACACGTCCCCTCCCCCTCCCCATAAGTGGCGTTCCCGCTGGCAACAAGAGATAGCATCGCTTCTCTGGGGTGCCTCCCCTGGTACTAAGTTTGTCTTTCCTGAGTCATATTCGGAAGTGTCCATCCCATGGTCGGCCTTCCCCACAATAAATTTAAAATTTAAAAAGAAGGTTGGTTGTTAATAGTTGAGAAGAGCGAAACAGCGAAGATCCGCTGTGTTGATTATTTTAAATAAATAGTATAGTGGGAGCAAGTGCTCCATATTATTAAATTAGTTTATTTTGTTATGAAGGGCAACAATCATCATATCATTGGTCATATTGCTCAGTGGGCCAAACCCTGTACAAAATTCCTTACAGTGTATCTTATCATTTATGCTGATTTTATAACAGAGGGTGAATATGAATACGTTGATGATGATTTTCCAGCGAAAGATAAAATGTTTTAGGAACAACTAGCGCAGTGGTGTTCCCTTAGGGTAAGAGTCCACAGCAATGATGATATAGATTGAATTATACATAACTGGCACAAGAGAGCCAGCCAACCCAAATCATTAATTCAGTGAATGAAGGGAACAGCTGATTATGGCTACCTTAAAGAACCTGAAACCAGATGGAAAGAATACTGTCAAAGAAACAACGAGTTCTGCCACTCTTAGACAGGTTGAAGAATCCGCTACTGATGTATTGACTACTGGAAGCCATTGAAGAATGAGTGTGACAAAAGTAGAAGTGATTATCCAGAAAGTGCGCTTTTATCAGTGCTGTACACTTGGTCTCCAATAAGCATCATATCCTCTAAGCTCATGAAGGAGGTGAAGTTCATCCCAATATCAATTATAATGTGAGTTACTGAACTGCCAGACCAGACGTTACCTGCGCTATAGGAGCTTATTCAGCGCTACCCTTACACTTTAGGTGCATGGTCCTAATGACACCAGCAGTGGTTCGCTGACAACAACTACTAGGATTTTTTGATTAGGATGCAATTTTCCTGGAGTTTGTAGCTCTGATTAACTTCACATCCAGCACTGTAATCATTTTGAGTTAACAACTTCCGCTGGTATCTAAGGGTGAGGAGGTCAATATCACAGAAGCAATGGACTTGATTGGTATAAATGGATCAAACTAACTACTCCATCCATTACACTTTTACCAATAAGGGTTTGAAGCAGTTACTATCCGCCGTTAGTGCAGAAGAAGGGCTTTCTTTGAGCACTAGTGAGACTATGGAGGTTCGACAGGGGATCAATGCTGGATGACCCTGTCAATTAGTGTGAAGATTCCGCTGAATACCATTTTGGAAGTCTACAGTTGCAACGGTATCCACTGGTAAGAATATAGAGCTTTACCAGGGTTCTATGACATAAACTACTCTGGATAGTTGAGCAATATCTTAGGAAATATTTCAACTCAACTATTAGAGTGAAAAAAGATAAGTAGTTATACTAACCTGACTGACCAATTACCATGAAATTGTATATGTATATGCCTTAGGGGATTTTTATGAGCTCAGGTTTAGATGTGACCCCTAGACAGTAGAAGGAGCTTGGTAAGATGAGGGATTAGTTCAGCGACATCTTTAATACTGGATCTAATGATTATGGCCTCTGCAAGGGTGAGGTCTGCAAGATGAATACCAGTTCTACTATATCATAAAAATCCAAACTCTTTCGCCGCTCAAAAGCAGAGGATGATGCTATCACTCAAGAGCTGAACCAACTAGCCAGAGCAGTGCTAATTAGACCAATAAAGAGTTCTTGGGCCTCTCCTTTGTTGATCATAGGCAAAAAGATGAAACCCAATGAGTAGTCATAGACTACCTGACATTTATTTTAATTTAAATAAGAATGAGTATTACCTGCTCCCATGCATCAATGATGTTCTGAAATTCCTGGATTGCTTGAGGTACTTCTTAGAGAAGGATCTGGCTAGCAGCCACTGGAATATAAAACTCTTTCCAGAAGATCAGGAGAAGTGCGCCCTGATCAGTATTCAAGGGTTGTTTGAGCCCATGATGATGCATAGGGGCACTTCATCGCCCCTGCAACCAGACAGCGTGTGATGGATCGCATTTTTAGTAATCTCAAGATATCCAGTGTGTTGATTTACCTCAATGACATTACTGTATTTAGTCAGACATTCTAAGAGCATCTACAGCACCTCTAAGAGGTTTTTACATGGCTGCGCGCACCTAATTTGAAGTTATAATGGAGCAAGTGCACCTATATCAAGAGACAGTTAGGGTTCCTTGGGCATGAGATCAGCCTTAGTGGAATCAAGCCTCAAGATGGAGAGGTGTAAGCCATAGCGGCTATGGAGGCACCAAGGAGCATGAGGGATATTAAAGTGAATCTCAAAATGATGAGATATTACCAGCAGGTCATCCCCCATTTCACAGACTTGGTGGCACCCTGTTGGGATTTTTGCCCATATTCCTAGCCTGCTAGATTACCTGGTATTGCACGGAGAAAATTCCATAAGGCGAAGTGAATCAGAAATCAGTTGGCCCGAGTTTCAGAGGAACTACATTTAGGGATTTTGAGATATTCACCTGGTCATATCCATTGAGGATTAATTTGAATGAATACTTAAGATCTCATTGGGTGGAGTTGCCAACGAAATAGGGGCATCTGATGGTGATTAACTATCAGGTGTACTGATTGGGATTTGTCAGGTTTCATCACTGACTGATTGGGAATGAATAGTAAGTTGTGAGGCGAGTGATGCTGCCTGCAACTAGCGAATCAATTGGTTGTGAGTGACCTGCCATAATGGGTAATAAGTCCCATTACTAAAGCAGGTTGCTTGCCAATTATGGTTGGTTCGCTTGGATTGAGAGGAAAATGTTAGGGACACATTTTCCAACTCTCTCCATTTGAGGTCTCAAAAATTTCCAATGATGCAATCCTTACCCGGATGGGGAAGACCATCGCTCCTGAGATGAGGATGGGTGATTCAATGGCAACGGCTGCTGTTTCATTGAAGAGGTGTCAACCAAAAGTTAGACATCCGATTCCCCCACTATATAATTCCCTAAATTTACTATAATAAAAGCCCAGCTTTTAGAAAACATCATATACAGTTATATCATCAATTCAGGGTATAGTTAGACTATCAGCTTCTATTGGGTTATTTTATCTCAAGGATATTATTGCAGAAGGCAATAATTGGAAGACTCTCAGAGAGAATAGTAAATATCCTAGTGGGGATCTAGAGATGAAGGAACCACAATCAGGGATGGCTGCCATCTGTGTGTTGGGCTGAGATAGATTGTCACTGGGGTATCTTAATGAAGATAGGGTGGATAAGAATATAGGGAATGAATCCCTACGATTATGACTTCAAAAGTACTTATTCAGAAATACTGGCGGAGCGTTGGGCCGAAATATAGTTCAATCCCAACTATGGATACTAGTCTCCATACTATTATCAAATAATAATACATTCTATACAATGTGACAAAGTGCACGAGGAAATTGAACCTGTGCAGTAAAAAGGTTACTGGGTTGCCAGCTGATAATCAACCTAGAGTAAATTTTTACAAGTTGGTGCTCACTACAGGGGTAGTTGATTAAAGAATCTATTATAATGTCATACAAAGAAGAGCTATTAAAGCTGTGGACTGAGATTGCTACTGTAAACCAGAGTGCCTTAAACTCAGAGAATCATTGGGAGGTTGCATCTTTGGAAGAACGAGTTACCAAGGTGGAGGAAGGAGTAGAGAATGTAGCCAACTTCTGGAACGTGTTACTTGGCAAAATAAACTCGTTGAAGAAGAAAGAAGGGGACCTCATTTGAGAAGTCCTATACCTGAAAATGGAGCGAGAAGTGGATTTTGTTCATTTAAGAAAGTTCAGTGCAGATATCGAGAAATTAATTAAACAAGTGGAGGAACTGAAAGCTTTCAGATGTGCATTTGAGCCCAATATGGCAAGTGATGCTGAAGAGAGAAATCCTCACACAATACTTTGGGAAGTTGAATACCCCAAGAGACATGCCACCCACTTTTAATGCCATTTTAGATGATGCCCAAAGTCACTGCACAAGTTAGCCGAGTAGCCAAACTGAGAAAATTGGCCAGAAATGACTCAGAGGAATTTAGGGCAACGCCCAAAATTGCCAACATTCCATCAGGATAACGCCCCAGTGTTTTTCTGAATGTCTGACATGACTATGAAAGGCTATGGGGATCATCAAAAGGCGTTGACAGTCATGAACTGCCTGGACACTGACTGTCAAAACTTAGTGTTATCTCACCTGGAGGGGGACAGCTAGTCATATGCTGAGGCAAAGGCGGCCATAATATGGGAGTTTGGGAGTCTGTCACACATGTCAAAATGGAAGCAAGAATTTATGGGAATCCAGTTCCATAAAGACAAGTCTCTTGCTAGCTTTGAGGATCGATTTTACCAGGAATCTCAGATCCTTGCCAGAGTAAAAGTATTGGATGACTTTGATGCTATAATTGCTTTGCAAGCAGCCCTTTGGCCCTATTGCAATTTGCATCGTATGATGTCTTCTGTGTTCACGATGGAGATAACTACCATTCAAATGATAGACAACCTGAAGATTTTAGGAGCGACATTTGATGCCCCAAATAGAAGCTTCAAGTCCAATCTGGTACAAAATCTGAATCCCACAATGGGAAACAAAGGAGCAAATGAGGCTAAAAATCAAACTGTGCAGGGAATAAGTCCAAAGAATTCAGATGGTTAAGCAAGAAAGAGAAGGTCTGTTATCAGTGTGGTGGGAAAGGACAATTCGCCATACACTGTAAAAAGCCAAAGGATCAGATTAACGTGGTCCAGGTCAAGGAGACAGCAGCCACTAAGGATTTGGGAAAAGGGCCCGCAGCCTATACAAAGAACAGTCTAATGCTGTGAAAAAACTTTTCCTCCTGATATTATGAATGAAGAAATCAATATTAATGATCAGTTTGTAGATAACGAGCAGGATCAGCTATACCAAGTGGTCAATATGGATGTGAATGCCGTGACCAGAGCAGGGGTGAAAAGGATCGACCCCAAGATAATTTAGGAAGTTTCCCGGACATATGCCTAAAAACTGGTGGAGAAGATTCAAACCGCTGAGAATCCTGAAGAGTTATCTGACGTCTGTTTAGAAGAGGCTAATTTGTCTATCCCCCTCGGCACAATAGAGGAATTGTTTCCTGAATTATTGGCGCAAATTATTTATGCCCTAGATTCAGCTAATAATGTCATCATTCACTTAGTAAATACTATATTACAATACTCTGAATGTACATATATAGATATACAAGTGAATCGAGTGAGGGTGAGGGCGATTGTTGACAGTGGAGCGCCTATCAATATTGTCTTAACCAAGGTGGTAAAGAGGATGAAGATCTCGCCAAACTTGGAGCACAAGAGTAAATATGGGACAGTTGGGCTGTACACCACCGTTTCCTGTGGAGCATATAGTGCACTGCCACTATGATTTGGGTCATTTGTGGTATCTGTGCTAGCAATAGTTTTGATGAACCAAAACTATGACATCTTGATTGGGATAGAGTCTTTACAGAAGTATAGAGTTAAATGTAACTTTGAGGATAATACATTGACCATCTTTGGCCAGACGTTACCATTGGTATAACAGAAGGACAGTGAAGCTCCGTTAAATCAGAGAAACAACTTCATCAATCTGATATACAATGATGGCATTGTCCCAATTTGATACCAATTAGTTGGTAGGAAGAGACGTGAAATGCCGGTGGAAATCCTAGAGAACCGGGGAATTCCACTAAGGATCAAGAATGAGAGGACCATACTGGCCGGATCACAGATAATAGTCAGCACAGGGTTGACATTAGAGATTTCTGAGTTGTTGTATGGGGAGGTCAGAAGCCCCTGGAAGAAGTCCATAGTGGAGCTATGGGTGGCTCCTAGGATAATAATGCTGGGCCATGGAGAAATTCGAGTTCTCCTGGCGAATTTGAGTAAAAACTGATTAAGATCAAGAGGAATTAGATCATCATGTTTAATCATTTGATCGCAACAGCTGAATTGAGATGATTCCACAATTTTGGGTCTCTCAACAAAATGGGATTGCCAGTCAGGTTAGCTGAAAGTCTCAACCTATTGGTTGATCAGGAGCAGCTTGCTGATATGCCAGAAGGCCAGCAGAAGGAGATGCTCAAATTATTTGAGAAATATAGGGAAGTGTTCGCTCAGGATGACCACAATTTGGGATGCACATGAGATGTAATCCACAAGGTTGACACCGAGGAAAATTTACCAATAAGAATGAGACTGATCCAAAGATCGAAAGCCACCAAAGCAATAGTGGAGGATGAAATCAACAAACTAGTGAAGCATGGGCTTCTAGTTTCATCGTCAAGTCCCTGGGCAAGCCCAATTCTGATAGTGAAGAAGAAGGATGGATCAAACTGGGTAGTGATTGACTACCAAAGGCTGAACAAAATTATGAAGAAGGATTTGTATCCCCTACTGAGGATTGATGATGGCTGGATCATCTAGGAGAAGCGAAGTATTTTTCTGCAATGGATCTGATCTCAGGATATCGGAAGATCAACTTGCCAAAGGAAGACCAAGAAAAATGTGTGATTATTACCACGCAAGGGCTATATCAACCGACGAGGATGCCCCAGGGTCTCTGCAATGCTCCTGCAACGTTTCAGACAGCCATGGATGTGATACTAAGCGAATTGAAGTTGTCGTACATCCTGGTATATCTAGATAATATCAACGTGTTCATTAGGACGTTTACTGATCACTTGCACCACTTGGAAGAAGACTTTAAGCGACTGTTTGCAGCTAACCTCAAGATCAAGCCAAGGAAATGCCACTTCTTCAAGAAAGAGTTGGAATACCTGGGATTCATAATCAACTCAAGTGGATTGCAGCTGCAAACCCAGAAGATAGCAGCTATAGAGCATATGGCTGTACTGAGGAGTGTCCAAAACATCCAAGTGTTCCTTGGGATGATCAGATACTATAGAAGATTTATTCAGGACTTCTCCCAAATAGCCAAGCCATTATTACATTTATTAAAGGATCCAAATTAAGGATCTATATGGAATGAAGAGGCCCAGGACTTATTCAATGAGTTTTACCATTATTTGATAGATTTGCTGATTCTGAAATATCCAAATTTCGAAGAGGAGCTTATCATCAAAACTGATGCTTCATTGGCGGCGATTGGCGCCATACTGAACCAAGTAGATGAACTTGGGGATGAACATCTGGTGGCGTATGTGAGCTGGACACTCTCAGCTGCTGAGAGGAACTACACCGTGACTGAGTGGGAATACCTTGTGGTCATTTACACATGCAAGCAGTTTCAGATGTACATCCACAGAACGCGCTTCAAAGTGGCGACAGACCACTCTTCGCTGTGTTGGAAGCACAATCTAAGAGAACTGGAAGCACGACTGGCCCAATGGGCACTTAAGCTTCATGTTTATAATTATGAGATAGTCCACTGAGCGTGGGTTTCTCATCAGAACTTGGTTGGTTTATCGCGGTTACCAATGGTCCAGTTGGTATACCCGCAGGCAGATGATCTATTCCAGAGAATGGTTGAAGGAAGAATCAGGGACAATCCTTGAGAAATCCAAGGTGCGCTTCAGAAAGTGATGGAAAACACCGAGACTATGGATGGACAAGTATTCAAGATGACAAATGGGAAGAAGCTATTATTCCTGAGACTGTCAAAAAGAGCAGCGATAGTACAAGCAGTTCACAAGGTTGTTGGGCATGGAGGCCTGAGAAAAACAACTGACCGTATTCACCAGTACTATTACTGGGGATCAATCACCTACAATGTCGCGGATTATCTGGCTTGTTGCATGGAGTGCCAGCTGCACAAACCACACAAGAATACAACTGGATACCGACAGGTCCGCCCTGGATTTGCCTGGCACACGGTGTCCATCAACATGATGGGACCGCTGACAATGAGCACAGGAGGAGTCAAGTACATCATACTTGCCATCGATCATCTGATGAGATGGGTTGTGATGAAGGCCCTAACCAGAGTAGATGATACTAGTACCGCGAGGTTCATCCTGTATCAAGTGATATACTGGCATGGATGTCCGTAGGTCCTGCTGAATGACAATGGGACTGACTTCACGTCTCATGTGATCCTGAGGCTAAACAAAATATTGGGGATCAGGGAAGTCATGTCAGTACCATACCAGCCGGAGATGAATGGACTAGTAGAATGGGTCAATGGAACACCCACCATGATGCTGAGGAAGCTAGTTGCAGGGAGAACTTCCGCATGGGTAATGTACCTAAGTTTGGTGACATTCACCTACAACATTAGTCATCATACGGTGACAGAAAAAATGCCATTTAAATTATTATACTGAAGAAAGGCCGCGTTGCTGCCAATTTTATATTTGGTGGTGAAACCTATGTAAGGGATGATTACCAAGCAATACTTGAACCAACTGATGAGTATCCTTATTAATATGCAATTTCAAGCATTCAATACAACTTTGAAGAAAAGTATATGAGCGAAATTTGATGAATGACAAGAATTGACTGACATTAGAAGAATATCAAATAGAAGAAAGAGTTGCCTATTGCAATACACATGGTTTCAGATGAAGAAACAAATTAGATGCATTGTGGTCATGTCCGTTCAAAGCAATCGCCAAGATGGCGACCAATGCTTACTCCATCAAGAATCTCTTGGATGGAAGAGTTGTAAATTGAGTCCATGCTAAGTATCTAAAGCGTCAGATTGATGAAAAAAAATAAAAAAAAACTTCCCGAAGGACTAATGAACCATTAAGTTAGTCATGTCCTGATGATTAGGTCAAGTCTGAAATAAGGACTTTAAACCAATCTAGATGGTTAAGTCCGAAAAAAGACCTCTGAACCATGGAAAACTGGCAGGTTTAAGTACCCAGGACCCAGTTTGGGGGATTAGATGGACCGCTGAACTGAAAAAAGGTCAAGTCCCATAGTAAAAAAGAAGAATAAAGATAAAAAATTGATAAAGGATATTGTAAAAAAGATTATAATCTGCATAGAAAAAAACTGATATATTTTAATAATTTTTATTTTTATTAACCATCCTTGGTATGGGAATAATTCGCCTATGTCACCTCTTGGGGGAGGATGGATCGCGGTAGGAATGAATAGCCCATCAAAATTGATATGCAATAAGATGCTAGTGAGGGCGAGACCTGCACAAAATCACGTTTGTTGAGCAGATGCTGAGCCCTGAGAAAAAGTGACTAGGGGAAGGGAAATTGAGATGTCAGAGGAAGCCAATCGCAAAACCCTAAAGCAGGGAGGAAAGCAACAGTATAAAAAGAGGCAATCAGGAAATAACCTTGAGTAATCCCAATATAGCATCGGAGCTGGAAGATTAGTCCTGAGCACCTGCCAACAGGCTTCATCAAGGACACCGGACATGTGGGCTGTCAACAAACAAGGGATGCTTGACGGGGGTTGCTGAATCATGCCCCCTATCAATGCCATCAGCATAAGATACTGATGGGAAGCTCCAGAGAAAAGATAGTTGTGCAGAGAGTGGATTGCATCCTGCAAGCAGTGACTACAGGCTTTGCAGAAGCTAAAGCTGAATGAATGGTGGAAACCAGGAGAGGCTGGAAGCTTTGTGGACCAACTTCAAAGAACTTGGCCAGAAAAGCGAAGGGCATAGGTGGCAGTATCCCAATCCAGAAGGTTATCAAGATCAGAGGGATTCAGAGCTAAAGTCAATGCCTTGGTTCTTGAGCCTGGAGTCCAGCGTAGGTGAGCTCAAAGTGAATACTATTACTGATTGAGAGCTCAGAGACCAGAACAGAGGGTTTGTAAAATTGACCGAGTCAGAAGAGGAACTCAGGGAGCATGTCCAACCTGGCCAGAAACAAACAATCAAGAGCAACTGGCATAATCTCTGGAGCATCTACAATGATTTTCAGAGCATCAGCGAAAGGAGCTAAATCCAGGAGAGTTTCAAAGTCCAATTTTGGAATTGACTGCAGAGGAAGAGTCAGCTGAGAGTTGTTTGAAATGATGGTCAGCCTGGTTTCAGAGAGATTAGTTACCATTTCTGGTAATTCAATGAAAGGACTAGCCACTTGCATTAGACTTTTTGTATGAGTCCTGGAAGGACCATAAATGAGGTTCTATCAAGCATTCCGACTCATCTTCTGGAAGAGATGGAGGTCTGGATCAGACGGACTATTGAGGAGCTGCTGGTAGCAAGATTCGGAATTTGACATATGAGCTGGATGAGAGGGGGATGTTGGAATTATATAGAAGTTGACATTATGCACTCTATAATCCATTAAGCTCCAATTTCATGGAAATTAATCTCAAAATTAATGAGATAAGCTCTCCAAGGAAAGAATTAGGAATGATTTACAGCCAAGAGGTTATGAGCGAAATAATGAGGGTGAATAGAAATAAGTATTCTTAATTAAACCATGAAACAAACATTGATGGCAAGAGTCTCCTGTCTAGGATGAGGAAAAAATCAGGAAATCAAGGATGCCAGACCAAGAATCCTGAATATGAAAGTGGGTCATATACCCTGACAGGGGGAAAACTTAATCTGAGGACTAATATTGTCATGAGTAAATTGATCAGCCTGGATTGACAAAAGGTCATGGGGACCGTGCTCTGAGAAGGCGGTAGTGAGGAGGAATAGGAAGAACGCCATATGCTGAAGGTCATCCTGAGCAGAGTTGAGTATTAATGAGTGTACTCCACTTGAACCAATGAAGTATTTGACCAACTGTCTAAAGCAGTGTTCTCATGACCCGGTCCTTTTCTCGCTGGAAATCTAGGCAATAGTGGGGATGTGTTGGGATTTTTTCCCATATTCCCAGCCTGCTAGATTACCTAATATTGTTAGGGGAAAATTCCCTAAGGCGAAGTGAATCAGAAATTGGTTGGCCCAAATTTTGAAGGAACTACATTCAGGGGATTTTGAGATATTCGCCTGGTTTATCCATCGGGTATTGACCTGGATGAATACTTAAATCTCATTGGGTGGAGTTGCCAACGAAATAGGGGCATCTGATGGTGATTAACTGTCAGGTTTAATGATTGGGATTGGTCATGTTTCATCACCAACCAATTGGGAATGAATAGTAAGTTGTGAGGCGAGTGATGCTGCCTGCAACTAGCGAATCAATTGGTTGTGTTTTGACCTGCCATAATGGGTAATAAGTCCCATTACTAAAGCAGGTTGCTAGCCAATTATGGTTGGTTCGCTTGGATTGAGAGGAAAATGTTAGGGACACATTTTCCAACTCTTTCCATTTGAGGTCTCAAGAATGTCCAATGACGGAATCCTAGCCAGTATTGGAAAGACCATCGCTGTCAAGACAAGGATGGGTGATTCAATGGTAATGGCTGCTGTTTCATCGAAGAGGTGTCAACCAAGTGTTAGTCAGCCAAATCCCCCACTATATAATTCTTCTAGGAATACTATAATAGAAACCCAGCTCATAGAAAACATTATATACAGTTATATTATCAATATAGTGTATAGTTAGACTATCAGCTTCTATTATGTTATTCTATCTCAAGGATATTATTACAGAAGGCAATAATTGGAAGACTCTCAGAGAGAAGAGTAAAGATCTGAGCGGGGATCTAGAGACAAAGGAACCACAATCAGGTATAGCTGCATCTGTGTGTTGGGCCGAGAGAGATTGTCACTGGGGTATCTTAATGAGGATAGGGTGGACAAGAGTATAGGGAATGAATCCCTACGATTATGGCTTCAAATGTACTTATTCAGAAATACTGGCCGAGCGTTGGGCTTAAATATAGTTCAATCTCAACTATGGATACTAGTCTCCATAATATTATCAATTAATAATACATTCTATATAACGCGACAAAATGCACAAGGAAATTGAACCTGTGCAGTAAAAAGGTTACAGGTTGCCAGCCGATAATCAACCTAGAGTAAATTTTTAAACACCCCTCACATAACTGCTCCCCAAGGAAACAAAGCTTGAGTGGGGCCTGGAACAAGAGCAGTTCCTTACAGAAATAAAGGCAAGATTGGTGGAGTTGCATATCCTGGCCTTCTCAGACTTCAACAAAACGTTTTACCTCTATACTGACACCAGTAATGTAGGACTTGGCGCAATACTTTCACAATTAGACTAAGACTGGGTGGATAACCTGACAAATACTTTTCTAAGGTTTTCAGCAAAGCAGAGAAGAATTACATGGTTATTGAGTGAGAGCGCCTAGCAGTGATCTGAGAAATTAAACACTTTAGAACTTACTTTTATGGTGTACAATTTAAGATAGTTGTATATCACGTCTTGCTTCACTGGTTGTAGAACATTAAGGATACCAATTGATGGTTTGCTCGCTGAGCAGTGTTACTTAAAGGCTATGATTTTGAGATCATAAACTGAGTTGGGGACAAACACCTAAATGCTGATGGCCTATCACGATTACCAGTATTCCACCTACAAGTGCCAGAGAGTCATTGCCTCTACAACTTAATTGGTTTACCAGAAGAGTCCTGGCAGGAAAAATAGATGAAGTTAAGAGCGTCCTGAGAAGAAGTTTCAAAGACAACCATCATGTCGATGGAAACTAACAAAAGAAGATTCATAACAAGTGGTACAATTATAAGGCGCAAAGACCTAATGGAGTTGGTGATAGAGACACATAAACATGTGGGGCATGGAAGATTTTAGAAAGTATGACATACTTGATTAAAAGTTTTACTGGGAGTGTATGTATGACGAAGTATACCAAGCTTTAGATTTGTGCATACCCTTTTCAAGTTTCTTTCCTCTGGAGAAGCGCTTTGAGCCTACGTTAATTCCCCTACTGCGCCCTTCAGCAATGTATCAATTGTCTTGTTGAGACATCAACCAACTGCCTCAAGCAGATCAAATTTCATCCAAGTAATGAGTGACCACTTCACTAAATGGGTTGTTGGACATTCTCTTTCTTGACTTAAGAAAAAGAATGTTGGAAGTATTAGGGCTCCCAAATCTGCCATTATTATTGGCCCATCTCCTAGCTGACCATCAACTAACATTGAGGTCAACAATGATATGAATATAAACAGCGAAAAACCCTTGGCGGATTCTTGGTGGAATCCTAATCAACGGAAAAATACAATTTACCACAAAAATCGGCTTAAAAAGGTAACCGCTAACAATAGGATTACTCCAACTCCTTAGTCGAATCTGAGGAGTATAATGTTGCTCAGATTGGAACCACCGTGAGGCAAGAAGATTTTGCCCATCGATGATTGGGTGTGGGTTAACCAATCATTACCATCTGAATCTAACCACCACCAAGGTGTAAAGATTTTATGTGAAGATGATAGGGTAACAATTAGCCAATCATTACTATCCGAGTCTGACCATTGCCAAGTTACCCAATCATTACCAGTTGAGTCTGACCACCGCCAAGGTGAAAAGATTTACTCGCTGGTGATTGAATACAATTCATCTAATCATTACTGCATGGGTTGGTTTTGCCTCAAAAATTTTATCTTCCATCTGATAGGCTAAAAGCCTATATTTTTTAATCTAGATAACTGAGCTTTGCATTCTTTTATTTTGAATATTGATGGTCTCAAAATTTGAACTAATTTAAATAGGAAAAGCTAGTATCAACAATGGGGCCTTTCTTGGTTTTGCCGCGCTTATTATAATAAAAAACATAAAAATTATAAAAAAGTTATTATTTTATACTTTTATTAAAAAGTAAGTTTATCACTCTGAGAAATTATTTGTGGCCTCCATTCGCGGATCCCACAAATTGGTGCTCACTACAGGGGTTGAGCCCCCTGCATACTTAAATAAGTATTAAAGAAGAAATGGAGACTGTCACCATGAGCAGCTCTCCTGACCTGCAAATAGTTGCTCTTGAGAAGCAACTAGACAGCTCTTTCTCTCAGCTCAAAAGTTAGAGCAACGGCCGTTCAAACTACCCATGAAGGACAGATACACCCCTGGTGAAGGGAGTGTTGCCTCCTTCTTGTACGTTTATGAAGCTGTGATGGATGGCGCTACTGACAAGCAGAAAGTTCAGTACATCCTTCCCTGTTTAAGCTGCAAAGCCCAAGAGTTGATCATTCCTCATCTGGATCCTCAGCACACCTGGCCAGAGGTCAAGAAGGCCCTCTTAGCTGAATTCAGATCCCAGCAGAGTTTACAACGGGCAAAACAGGCTTTTTTGTGTATGAGTATCGGGAAAGGAGAGTCATTGGCCGCCTTTGTGGAACAATTCTATATGGAAGCCCAGACGTTGCTAATCTTAAAGATGTTGACTCTGGATGATGCTATAGCCGCCATTTTAACTGGAGTGGCTACTTACCCATCGCTCGCCATGCACATCACCTCAGTTAAACGCTATTTCCATTCCAATCAAGACATCAAGGAAGCATTAATAGATGTCACCAATTTCCACAAGCCTGAAGTTCCACGTGGAGCAGTGTCTTGCCCTCATGTGTTAACCATTGAATATTCAAAGCCTAAGCCTCGGGCTTTAGCTATTGAAGACAAGAAGGATCCCCTTCAGATAATGGGCCCTAGAAAGCAAACCCCCACAAAACCTGCTGCTTCAGTGCGACTTAAACCGGACATTCCCTAATCATGCAAAATAGAGATCCCTACTGTGGTTTCCCCTACACCACAGCTAGTAGGTGCGCGCCCTAAAGGCATATCCTCCAGAACTACTGGGGTTGAAAAAATGCTGGTTACAGCCAAGCTAATCCCCCCACCTCTCGTGACTGTCTCCCCCACTTCAATTATAACCTTGCCCATGGTGGAGAATACCCCTGAGGCCGACTCTGAGGGGGTTACAATAACATTGGGTACTACTTGTTAGGCATTCCTGTGGAAGTGGAGGTCCCTGATCACCTGAACGCTGGAGGAGTATATGAGGCCACCATACCTGAGGACACTTACCTCCATCAAGTCTTAGGGGAACCAATCAATATTGATACTGCCAGAGACGCCAATGAGGTGTTGTCTCGCATTATTCGCCCTATCCAGCGTAGCCATACCCTGCAATCCATCCAGGAGAATTATCCTGAGACCGCGTGCAAATTAACCTCATCTCTTCATCTTAAAGAGGTCCTAGCGCTATCACCCACTTCTGAGGGGAATACTCATGAAGGCCAAAGTGGTCATCCAAAAAGTTCAAGTGATGGCTATCTTAGATACCAGCTCCCCAGTGAACATCATCTCTTCTAAGTTGATGAAAAAGATCCGACTTGCACCTGAATTGGAGCACAACCAAGACTATGAAACCGCCAGTCCTAATAACACCCATGCACTAGGTGCTTACTCATCCCTTCCTATTTGTATTGGGAAGCTTATTCTATCAGCCCCCGCAGTGGCTTTGGATAATAACAATTATGATTTGCTTATAGGTACTCAGTTCATGATCAAGTATGAAGGCATTATCAATATGAATCAAGGGACCCTATTTTTACTGAACTACAACATTCCATTAGTTTTATCCAGCGAAGAACACCCCTCTTCCGCTTTGCCTTATGTCACCTCTGGGTACAACACTAAGAAATTGCTTGATTCAGTGGAGGTTAGCAATGGTGAACTACAAGTGGTTGACATGAAAATCACATCCCAGCCACTCCAAACCCTTAAGTAAGACCTAATTTAAAGGAAAAGTCCAGGCTCTTAAAGTACAGCCTAAAAAAGAGAATCCTATCTTAAACCCCACGGAGGCAACTGTTTCTCATCTCAAGGCTCAAAAAAATCGCTCTTCCAAGGATGCTACCCCTCACGAACCTCAGTCTAAACCTCTGCGCACTAAGAATGAAGAATTATATGCTATGAAGTCTAGCCAAGCAAACACAGTGACTAAAAAAGGTCAAGCTGCTAATGAGCACCAAGCTCCTCTGCCCTCTTATAAAGTGTTGGATAGAGTTCTATATCAACGCAATCGCACAAATCCCCAAAGTGGCAAACTTGGATCAAATTGGGAGGGGCCATATACCATCATACATAAGAGAGGAGATGAATATTTCATAAAGTCTTTGGCTACAAGGATTATCTTAATCTGGGTACATGGCCACAACCTTCGACCCTACACCCCTTCCAACATTCTTAAGGGGCAATGTCAGACATTCTCTTTCTTGACTTAAGAAAAAGAATGTTGGAAGTATTAGGGCTCCCAAATCTGCCATTATTATTGGCCCATCTCCTAGCTGACCATCAACTAACATTGAGGTCAACAATGATATAAATATAAACAGCGAAAAAACCTTGGCGGATTCTTGGTGGAATCCTAATTAACGGAAAAATACAATTTACCACAAAAATCGGCTTAAAAAGGTAAACACTAACAATAGGATTACTCCAACTCCTTGGTCGAATCTGAGGAGTATAATGTTGCTCAGATTGGAACCACCGTGAGGCAAGAAGATTTTGCCCATCGATGATTTGGTGTGGGTTAACCAATCATTACCATCTGAATCTAACCACCACCAAGGTGTAAAGATTTTACATGAAGATGATAAGGTAACAATTAGCCAATCATTACTATCTGAGTCTGACCATTGCCAAGTTACCCAATCATTACCAGTTGAGTCTGACCACCGCCAAGGTAATAAAGATTTTACTCGCTGGTGATTGGATACAATTCATCTAATCATTACTGCATGGGTTGGTTTTGCCTCAAAAATTTTATCTTCCATCTGATAGGCTAAAAGCCTATATTTCCTAATCTAGATAACTGAGCTTTGCATTCTTTTATTTTGAATATTGATGGTCTCAAAGTTTGAACTTATATAAATAGGAAAAGCTAGTATTGACAAGGGGGCCTTTCTTGGTTTTGCCGCACTTATTATAATAAAAAAACATAAAAATTCTAAAAAGTTATTTTATACTTTTATTAAAAAGTAAGTTTATCACTCTGAGAAATTATTTGTGGCCTCCATTCGCGGATCCCACATGGGTCAAGGCCTTTGCAGTTAAAGTGTATAATGTGAACTCCACCGGTTGCTTCCTTTACAATAAAGTCATCACAAATCATTGTTTCCATCAAGTCTTATTTTCAGACAATGGGAAGAAGTTCTATCTCAGATAGGTGATAAGTTGATGGACCTAGTGAGGTGAAACAGCAGCTCACCACTACCTACACCCTATCCTCAAATGGATGCTTCTAGTGAGTCAATGGAACCTTGGGAGGTATTCTGAAGAAAATGGCCCTTAATTATAAATTGAAATAGGATCAGTTGCTGATTCAGAGTTGTTGGCTTACCAGTTGAGCTAACATTGAGTGATTAAGATGCTCCCTTTTAAAGCCCTGTATGAGCAAGAAGGAGTGCTGATAACCCTACTAGCTCTACTTTTCACAGCAGACTGTAAGAATCTTCCTGTAAACTATCAGCAGGAGTTAGCTGATAAACTTACTAGAATAGAATTATAAACTTCAAACAATTTAGTGGTGACTATCCCTCAAGGTCAATGGGGGAGTCAGTGATGAACTAAAAACCAGAGTTCAGCCTAGGTGACAAAATATTATCTTTCATCTTTGAAAATCAAAGCCAAATTAGCTACAGGCCATCTGGACTGAGCCTGTTATTGTCTTAGCAAAGAGAGGAGCCAAATACACTATCTGGGACAACAATACAGACATTATAAATTAAAAGAGTTCATGTATGGCACCTGAGGTCATTCCCCCAGTAATGTTGTTATAATTCAGCGATATTGGAGATATGCCAAAGGGGTTGCACAGGGTCAATCCCACTGAGCAACGGACTGAAGATATGAAGATTGTTGGCCCCTGAAATAAACTTGATAAATTAAAAAAAAACTTGAAGCAAATGCTTTGATAACAACAAATATTTACTATAATATATAATATGCAGCTCCTACTGCTAACACTACTCATCCCTTAGTACTCACTCTCTTTTTTATAAAAAACTGGCCCCCTTCATTCTCTTCACCTCTCACTCATATCTTCATTGTTTCTGATTGGTTTTGACCCTTCCAATTAGCTACTCATTATTATCTTTTTTGGGGTTTTGCTTCATCATTGAAGCTCCAGTGGAACTCCTCTTATTTGCTGAGTTAAACTCGCTTAATGTCAACTCATCTTATATTAATTGATAATAATTCTTTAGACCTAATCTTGACGGATAACCAATGATCCACCATTAGCTATTTAAGCTTATTGTCCAATCACATAGATTTCCTGACATTACCCTCCATTGACTGGACAATAAGCTGCAGCACTGTGCTTGGATCATTACCCGATGTATCCAGCAATGCAACAATAACCAAGACCTTAAGACCCTGACTTTTTCCTTTGTTATGGTTCAGCACAGATCTGGGCGATCCAGGCCGCATTCCACTTCCATAGTTCCCCCTTCCACTGAGCTATGAAGGAGGGGCCAAAGTGAACGCTGTGACCCTTCTGGACAAGGAAGAGCTCCTCCCCAAACCATTGGACATATGGCTTCATTGCGCGTCCCCTTCAATGACATAGTGTCTCAGTTAAACTGAGGAGGGGAGAGGAGCCAAGGCCCTTCATTTAATGAAGCAGCTCAGCTCCTGGCGAATGGCTTTAGCTGTCTAACGCTCCCACCTCTTGCTGAGCCTAATCACACATTATTTTCAGTCCAGCGGATGCAGTGCTTTGTGTGGTGAGTGGTAGCCAGCTGGTTGGGGTCCTTCCCCAGGCTCCAACCCACTTATACTCCCTATGGGTGAATTTCCAAAACAACAAGCTGAATTGTATGAAATATGGGGTTGCCTCAGCGTTCACCTCTCTTAACGCCAATGACCTGGCCAATACCTCGCCATAATGGCGCTCCTCAGAAACATGGTATTCCTCCATCTGCAGTTGAGTTAGGATTGGTGATGGAGCAGCGCCTGGCAGCCCTTGAGTACCCCGGCGAGCAGCTATTACAATGACTTCTCCTTTTCCGCATGCTTATCCCACCATGGAGGATTTCCTTGTAGATTTCCTGGCGCTATGCACAACCTTTTCTCCACGAGCTGAAACTCACCTTTGTATTTGCCAGCACCTTCAACTCCATCCCCCTATTATTGCGTACTCCTTAATCTCCTGAGACAATCAGCGAATGTGGTTGTGGGATTTGCTCTTAATGAGACAAGAGCAGGTTTGCTATAATCTACTGTCTGAGCAATCGTCACCTCGCCTCTTACCCTGGGTACCCAGTCACTTACTGTCTCCTAGTTCCGCTGCTGCAGCCTCCCCTTCATTTGCTAGCGCAAAATCTCCAGAGTGGATTATGACTCCCTTGCTCCCAACACAGCACCTCTGCCCCTAGCACTAACCCAAGAAGGGTCCAGTGATTCTTCGCCACCCACAAAGTGGCAGAAAAAGAAGAAGCGTGGGTAACATTGAGTAAAGCAAAAGATGAAACGTAAAAAACCAAGAAAGTGAGTAAATCCAAAGATGGCTTAGTAGAAGTACACTTGCAACGATTTCTAATAGACTTAAGCTCTTATACTTCACCATTACTATATGGTATTCTATTATTTATTTGGATAAGTCTCTACTGTTTATATGCCCTAAGGAACTTAGCATACACTCAAGTTTATGATCTAACACTTGTTGGGTCCTTGATAGTATAAGCATCTAGCCAAGTTTTCTCTATTATTTCAAATGGGAAAATCCAGATACTAGCTAATTTATGTTTCTGCCTGAACATATCCTTATCATGTACTAAGACCAGCTCTCCTTCCTTGAACTTACCAAGCCCACTACGCCATAACTGGTCAGAATCCTGGTTTTTGATTTTTTTAGCCAAACCAAAGGAGTATGCTTCCATTTGCATCTTGATCAAAGTATTCGTCAAAACTGTTATATTGTTGTGGGTACACCCCACTCGTAACTTCTACACAGACATAAAGGAGCGCGGGCAGGGCAGAGTGCCGTCCATAAAGCAACTGGAAGGGGCTCTTTCCCCGTGGCAGAATGGTAGCTAATATTATAGGTGAAAATGGCGGTGGAAAGAATGGTACTCCAATCAGAGGGTTCATCTGTTACCAACTTCCAAAGTATGTTTACCAGGGTCCCATTAAACTGTTTGACCATTCCGTTGGATTTTGGGTGATACAAGAGTGTTAGAACCCCGTGGATGGTCATCATTTCTTAACTTGGGTAGAATGTGGGAGGTGAAATTAGTTCCATTGTCAGTAAGGATAAACTGAGGGCACTCGTGATACGAAATTATACACTCCATTACGAACTTATCCACAGTAACCGCCCCAGATCTCATATTTCCCATGCCTCAAACCACTTGGTCAAGTGGTCAATTGCCACCAGGATATAATTAGACCGTTTTGCTCCTATCAACAAAGGTTCAATGACACCAACGAATACCATGTGCCATGCAAAATGAGGTTTCACCAGCTGGCAAGAAGTTTTCTGGTGAAATGGCTTTTCCACTTGGCACTGGTGGCAGCAGGAAATTGTCTCCATCACATCAAAGTACATGCCCTTTCAAGAGTATCGTGGTCATAAGAACTCCAACATCTTGCACAAACTCTCCATGGCTCACCGCCTTGTGCGCGCTCAAAATAAAGTCTGGTCAAGCGTAGGGTCTCAGGAAACTCAGCGTATTGCTACTGATCTGCTTGTACAACTCTCCGTTTTTCCAGATCATATCAGCCGTCATCCTGTCTAGTGCCCAATAACTTGTGGCAGCTTATCTGCATATTGACTATTACCCATTTTCTCATACAGAAAATTTGCGCAAATCCGCTTTTATCACAATTTTTGATAGCTGAGATAAATAGTCAGCATTTTGGTGCTTTGTGCCAGGACAATGTATTATTTTAAAATTATAAGCCTGCAGCTTGAGGGCCCATCTAGAAAGGCAACCTTTGGGCTCATGAAGGTTCTGTAACCAATACAATGACGCATGATCTGTAATGACCATAAATTGTACTCCATTAAGGTATACTCTGAACTGCTTATATGCATAAATCACACCTAGGCACTCTCTCTTGGCCACAGTGTAATTCCGTTTGTGGCAGGTTAAGCTTCAGCTACAAAACGCGATGGGGTGCTCCACACCATCATTGTCCTTCTGTGATAATACTGCCTCTACGGCGGAAAGTGAAGCGTCAATTTGTACAATAAATTCTTTTTTCAAATTGGGGTATTGCAAAACTGGAGCATTAACCAACGCGGTCCACAAGACATCAAAACCGTTTTGACAACGTTCAGACCAGTCAAAGGTGCCTTTTTCTTCAAAAACAAAGAGCAGCGCCCCAATACAGCTGAAGTTAGGAATAAACAGCCAGTAGTAACTGACCATCCTCAAAAACACCTGAATATTCCGCTTATTGACTGGGTTAGTCATCCTATGTATAGCTTTCACCTTCGCCAGTTGAGCTTTGAGCCTTTTGGAGTCTACCACAAGCCTGAGGTATTCTAATTTATCCTTAAAAAAGTGACACTTCCAAGGTTTGATTTTTAATTTGGTTGAGAAAGTCAGCGGAACACTTAATCCATGTGGTAAAGATGCTCTGTGAACTTCCAAGAGAACATGTTGATATTGTCAAGGTATACTATAACGCAGGACATCTTCAGGACACCGTATATGGTGTACATTGGCCGCTGAAACGTAGCTGGGGCGTGGCATAACCTTTGCGGCATATGCGTGGGTTGGAAAACCCCTTTTGAGGTGATTATGGCATGTCTACCATTCCGCCGTTTGTAACTTGATTATTCAGTACCTTGATATAAAGTCCATAGCTGATAAATTGTTGGCACCACACAGATGATCCAGAGCATCATCAATTCGTGGGAGCAGATATATTTCTTTTTTCATGATATGGTAAGCTTCCAGTAGTCAATTATCACTTAATTGGTACCATCCTTCTTCTTAACAATTAGCACCAGTGACTCCCAGGGTCTCTTTGATGGCTCTAACATTCCCTGTTCAATCAATTTATCTACTTTCTTGGATACAACATCTTACGCAGCTTTTGCAAAAAGGATAGGCCATGATTGAATGGGAGGGTGGTCTCCCATGTCCAACTGATGCACATCCCCATGGGCACATCCAAAAATCATGGTCATCAGATGCAAAAATGTCTTGGTATTTTCCAAACAGGGCCATCGCCCTATCTTTCTGTTCTTCTGACAGCCCAATCAGGGCCTCATATGGAAATATGATCATTACATTGGATGAGGTTTTACAGGTAGAATGAGGTCCTCCTAAGAACCAAAGTCATGTATATGGTGAACCTTATCATTCGGAGTCAGATGCATGAAAGCCACCACTTGGTGCCTTTGAACCACCATACACTCCTTCTGAAGGTTTTCTAGTAAAGAGCTTCACTTCTCCATGCCCCAGTAACAGTGGTCCAGGAGCCACATGAGGTTTGAGCCACAATTGCTGGTAGGGCCCCATATTTCACCATATAGACCTTCAGGGACATCTATCTCAAGCTCCATCCTACTATGATCTGATGCCTGGAAGATATACTTAAGGTAGTTGCAGCCCTTAGTTGAAACCATTATACTCGTAGATCTTGTTAGGTAGAGCTCTGATCCTTCTCTTCATCCGCTGATAGCAAACATGAATTCACCATTGCTATATGTGAAAATAATTTGGCTAGCGCAGATGGGGTCTTTTGGGACTACGCTGGAGGTAAAATAGATGGGGATCCATTTCCAAAAAAAACTCAAAAGGTTCTTCTGCCATATTGACCACCACCCCAAATTGCCGCATTAATGCAGCCCTGATCAGCAAGTCATAACTTTCATTTGGCAAAACCACAGCTGGAGCGGATGCACTGACCAACCTGAACCTCAAAGGCAACGTGCTGTATGCGCCCTCCAAAACAGTGCTTTGTGCCCCAGCGGTCCCATACACTACTTGATGTTCCACATAAGGCTTCATCAGAATTTTGGCCAATAGCTGGGTGGATATTATATTGCTAGGGGCGCCTGTATCTATAATTGCTCAAATTTTGGTATTTTCTACAAAGATAATACAGTATGTACACTTCAAAAAAAAACTGCTGGAGTTTAACACATGCACATACAAGGGCTTCTTGTTATCGAGAAAAATGATAATACTGGCGCCATCATGAGGATACTCTTGAACAATTTCCTCTACTGACATTGCAGCATTCACACCCTCAAATGCGGCAATATCTGTGGAGTGGCTGGCTTTGCCCGCAATGTTACGCTCAAGGATTTGCCAGGCATATAGTTTTTTTACATCTTGGCGGGACTCCAAATCTGTATTCTTCTTATCTCCTTTCATGGGGGAGTCAGAGACATCACTAAAGTTTTATTGGTATAATAAGTCGTCAGGGTGGGTCTTGGGCTTGACACAAGGGGACTCTTTAGAATTAACAGGGACAAATAAATTAAATCAGCAGAGGTAGAGCGTCCCTCTCTACTCTGCTCAAACTTTTCCTGTTCAGTCAGGGCTGATGGTACTGCATAGGCCTGCGGGTTGCCAGGGCAGTTAGATGCATAATGCCATTTGGCTGCAAGAGAAGCAGAAATTAGTATATGACACATGTATTTGCTGTACCCCTGAAAATCCAGGTTGAAAATTAACCAAGGGATTGTAATTTGACCAAGTCTGAGCTGAGTGACCATATTAATGATGGAAAGTAACCGCTGAAGGGTTGAGTGCCCACATATTAGCCAACAGATTATAGCCAAATTGTTGTTTTCTATTTCCCAAAGAAAAGTTGGTAACGGTTGCAGGGTATTTTTTCGCGTTGGGAGCACTAAAAGTGACAGATAGATGGTGTAAATAGATGACGATTTACATTATTTTCACATATTCTTGAAGAATGGGGACCATAGCATTATACAGCTCCTGCTATTGTTTAAAAGCTGCCGTCATTGCAATTCCCACACCCTCTTTGGTCAAAATATCTGCTCCCACTAAAATGTGGGCCACAGTTGTGAAGCGTCCCATAAACTCCACCAAAGATTTGTTCCATTATAAATTGTATTGTTATAAAGTTGGCCCTTCATTGCGCCATCTTTGCCACACCCCTAACAAACAGAGTAAAATTTCCTTTACCTTCTGATTTGTTACAGTGCTATTTTTATGATACCATATAACTTGGCCCGCACTCTCTATGTCCAGAGCGGACAACAACAGTTTAGCCTTATGCTGATCCAAATCCCCCTCTCTGCAAATTTGAACCGCTTAAAGAATCCATGTATGTTTCCATTTCAGTTAAATGGGGTCAGCTTGTCAATGCAGACCTCTCCCTCTCTAGCAAAATTATTCAGTTTATGCTCTGCACAGTGTAGCTGCTCCGTAGAGCTGTCCAAGCAATCTGCAATTTGGCTGACTTAGCCACCAACCAGGTGCAGTTGGTGGAAGGCTTTATCAAGATGGTCCGTTATACCCTCATTTTCTTGAAAAAGCTTTTTTTGCTTTTGAAGTAGTGTATCCAGAATGAGCTTTAGTTCCGCATGTTGGGATAACTCAATAAACTGGAGTAGTATACCCTCAAGTTGAGCCTGTTGCACCATTGCTTGGAGAATATAGATATTTTTTGACGTTTTGATTAATGGGCCCCTGTAGTGAGCATCACTGGTATAATTCAGCGATATATTGAAGATAAGCCAAAGGGGTTCCACAGGGACAATCCCACTGAGCAACGGACAGACAATATGGAGATTGTTGGTCCCTGAGATAAACTTGATATATGTAATAAAAAATTGAAGCAATTGCTTTGGTGACAACACTTTATTTACTATAATATATAATACGCAGCTCCTACTGCTAACACTACTTGACCCTTAGCATTCTATCTCTTTTTTCTAATCAACTAGCTTTCTTTCTTCTCTTCACCTCTCACTTATATCTTCGTTGTTTATAAAAAAGTTTTGACCCTTCATCTTAGTTACTCTTTATTCACTACTTTTTTGGGGTTTCACCTCATCATTGAAGCTCCAGGACTTCCTATTATTCACTGAGGTCGACTTGCTTGGTGTCAACCCATCTCAGATTAATCAATAATAATTATCTAGACCTAAATCTTGACTTATAACCAGTAATCCGCCAGTAGTTATTTAGGCTTTTCATCAATTCATAGAAATTTCCCAACACTTGTCTTGGGAGTGGAAGTGTCACAGATGAAGCTGCAAATGTACCATTAGGTCATTCCTCATCTGTAAGATTGAGAAGAGCTCACCCCAAACTAGCAGAAGTGTGGGTAACTTACCCGCCATAGATGTAGTTGGATGAGCCCCATTATAGAAATTGGTGAAGCAAGAAATTTACTACATTATCAGAGTGAAGTCATGTAAAATATCTTTCACCCTGACGCTTTAGAGGATTTACTTAAAGAAGATGACGTCACCAAAGATCACTATTAGAAATGAGACCCTTTTATACCTTTGGGGAGCTAAAGTAACATGCAACTCACCAATGACAAAGCAATTATTAGACTAAATTACCTTGATTGGAATTATTAAGCTTACAATTGTATATTGCTAGATCCAGATAATAACCAATTTTGAGATTCACTTGAAAACATGATGTTAGAATCTAGTGGTTGGCTCAAAAATAAACCATTTTAAAAACCATCAATTCTTGCTAATTACCCTAAAGATGGATTCAGCAAATCTTCCCAATTAACCTTGCATATAACTGATACATTACTCAAGAGATTTCCTGAGGTTCAAAATCAATTACGCTCTAAAAATCCCATGGACTAATGACATCTATAGTTTGTCCTTAATTCTATTGCAATCAGTTTTTACCATATTACAATCTTGCATGTCTATCTTCAAAATTTACACAATTTCACTTACAAATGGACAGCCCAAAAGGGAGTACCTAGTGCTATCAAGAGGCCTGCTGACATCTCAATTAGGGGTATGTCATTTGACTAGAATGTTACTGATTTTCCCAACAATTGTTTTTCACCAGATATAGATTAAAATCAAATTGGGGATGATTCTAGGACAATTTTGCACATTTGAGTTGCAATTTTGTACCTGAAACCTTCCTGGTTCTGAGATAATTTTGCCACCAATAGATCTAGTAAAGATCATTGTTGTATAAGATCTTAGGCTAAAATGAGGTGGAAGTTAAAATATTTTGAAAAATACATTTTAGAAGTATGGCTAGGAGATGCCCTATATGTATAAATACCAGCACCTGTTAAGTAAAAATCAAATCATATCTTCAAATATAAAGATACTTTATCTTTATAAAATCTATTTTTAATTCTCTTCTATCTAGCTATTTTACCAGAGTTGGTTAATATTAAGAGTATTGACAAGCTGTTAGGAAGAAAAACACCGTCTTATACCTTTGTCTGCATAAGTAGAAGTTCCTAAATTCATAGAAAAAAATTTTCTGAGAAGACCAAAAGAGTGTATATTTTATTAATCCTAGTGCGCTCAAATGGTTGATGTACCATAAGACACTGGCGAAACTTGAGGATAGTTCAACTGAACTTCCTGATTATACACGCAGGATAATAATAAACAAGTGAGAGATCCTCAGAATGTAAAAAGTGGTGCTCACTACAATGGGCCGACCAGAAATACACTTTAATAGGAAATATAAGAAAAGACGCCAACCAAATTTTCCAGAAAGGAACCACAAAAAAATTTATTGATATAAAGGACATAAAACATAGCAGCAGTCATTGAAAGGGGATAGATATAAACAAATCCCTCAAATCAGACAGAGAATTGCTTTATATGGATCCTTATGTTTAAAATTCCCCAAAAACCCCTTACTTCCACACAAAATGATTTCCATCTAATTGGAAGAACAATCTTCATTAGGTTAGAACCAAATGATCAGTATAAACTGAATGAACCAGAAAAACCCCAGATAATGTTGTAAAATCCTCTAAATAAAGCCCATAACTTGAGTTATTACAATTTCATATATTTTAAAATATGAAGCACACATCTAAGATCAAATTAAGCTAATTGTCCTATACGCCATTTTAATGAGAGAAAAGATAACTCTTTAACCACTGTTATATTGGGACAAGATTAAATTGAATAGACTAAATTGTAAAAGTTCGCAAAGAAGGTCTTGAGGCACAATCACCAAGTTTATGAAAATTATATGATGATACAGTCCAATTTGAATTATGACGATTGAACCTTATAGAGCATAGTAGGACATTGCAAAGGGCTCCAGACCAGCTTTTCCCAGAGCAAAAGGCTATCCTTTTACCTTTTGAAGGACATGGCTAAATTTATTTGGATTATAACCTTGCAAGAGAGGCCATTCTGTCAGCTCCAATATAAAATTGCACCTGTAATTAGCAGAATCAGCTGGAGTGCCATTTGGAGATTAATATGCTTTGTGAAAACCAGCAAATTTCCCTATTAGAACACTGAGCTATTAGACAATCGCCTTTTTGCATCTGTTTCCTACCACTCAAATAACTCATTACTACAAGTTTGGAACTCTTGACAAAATAGTGTACCAGGCATTGACTTCTAATGGTTTTTTAAAATGATTGCTAACAGGGGTAAAGCTATAGCCCTCAAACAGGATAGAGCTCCAAAAACGAAATCATAAGTCAATTGTCTATGCAGGCAACTTTGGAGGTAAAGCCTTATCAAAGAAATTCCTACACTGATTATTATCAGCTGGTTTTCATCCCTAAGGAGCAACAGCACGGATTTGCTACACTTTTCTAGCTCAGGGGTGCCCTTCCTGACGTATATGGCGCCATATTTCCACTCTTTAATAAAAAATGATCTTTATATAAATCATTTCAAAAACTATTATACTTCATATGGGATTCTAAATATGAAGTTGCTCTAAGCACCTTCACTTGATAGTTTATATAGTTTAAGGAAGGGGAACTGGGTAATTGCGCTTGGGAAGTTCCTGAAGAGTCCACATGCAGCTTAGCACTTGAGGGGCCCAGTACCGAGGATTTTGAACCTTTAAATTACGTCTTGACCTGTTCTAGACCATCTGGTGGGATTCTGGGTCATTTCAAAAAATTTTATATAGAAGTTTTATTTAAAGTAAACCTACTGATATTTAATTCGTTCTTAAATGGTTAATTTACTAAATTTGGTGTAATTTTGTTTATTCCTTGCTTTAAATTTAAATAAGAATTTTTTATCAATATTTGAGGTTCAAGACCCTTACAACCTGCCAGTTTATCCTTAGTATCCCTCTTAGGGGAAACATAGGCTATGTGGTGTTCAGGCATAGCCTTGACTATCACATCACCCACTTTAAGACCTAATCCCTGGAATTTGCATTGGTGGCAGTGTTTGTCTTCTTGAACCCTATGGCATTCTCCTGAGGTTATTGAGCAGCTGACTCAGAACCTTTGCTGAATTATAAGCAGCCGCCTTTTGAACCATTTGAACATGTACGTTCTTCTTAGCCTGCTGACAGAGCTGGGTAACGTCTTGGAATAGTGTATGAATATTCTGGAATTATAACCATTTAGGCAACGTGGGCTTCTGTCTGGTCATTTTTGTTGGGACAGTAAGATGGGGGATGCAGGAATGACGGTGAAGCTCAGGTTACTGGAGATGGGCTTATTGCCCTGGGGCATCCACGTTTCATGTTTTTATGAAAGGGAAAGTCAGTGTATACAGTGTTTAGTGAGCCTTGACAAGACAGCCCTAACTTAATTTGGCGACATTCTTTAGAGTGAATTTTTTGATAACCACTCCCCTACAGATAAGAGGTGTTAACAACCAAACATGTAACAGGTTCAGGAGGATGGCTGTAGGGAAAAAGTGACAGTTCCAGATGGAGCCTGTTTTCCATCATGAATATGAATCTCATGCATAGAAAGAGAGGAATTTTAAATGACTTTAGCTAATGTAATGGGAATCAGCTTATAATAGTTTCTCTGGAAGGTTTTCTAACAGGGATAAAGCTATAGCCCTCAAACAGGATAGAGCTCCAAAAATGAATTGCAATTCCAATGGTTATGCAGGCACTTAAGAAGTACAGTCCTATCAAAGAGGTTGTTACACCGGATATTATCAACTGGGTTTCATCCCTAAGGAGCAGTAGCATGTAAGTGCTAAACTTTTCTAGCTCTGGGGTGCCCTCTGACGTCCATGGCGCCAGATTTCTGATTAATAAAACAAGATGATTTGGAAATTTATAATGGGAATTCAGATTATAATATATTTTTGAGGATTTACTAGAAGACAAAGTTTCTCTAAGCACCTTCACTTGCTAATTTATTCTTTAAGGAAGGGAAACTGGAAAATCTCATTTAAGAATTTCCCATGGAGTCCATGGACAGATTTGCACTTAAGGGCCCAGCACCAAGAACTCTGGACCTCTAAATTACATCTAGACCCTTTCTTAACAATCTGGTGAAATTATGGGTCATCTTAAAAGGTTTTAATTGTAAGTTATTTAAATTAGCCCTATTGACCTTCAATTCATTCTCAAATGGTCAAATATGACTAAAGTTTACCTAATCTCATTTAAGTCTCGTTTTAAAATTAAATTTAAAATCTTAAATAAAATTTTGAGGGTTAAGAACCTTGAACCCCGCTTGTTCAGCCTTAGTATCCTCCTTATGGGGATACTAAGGCTATGTGGTGGTCAGGCATAGCCTTGACTGTCACAAATAGGGTTTCAAACAAGGACATAGTTAGCATTATCAACGTTGTCCCAATGGATGATTTGGGTAACTTGACTAACCAGAGAAGAGTCAATCTCAGTAGGTTATTTTTAATATATGGGAAATGTTTTCATACTATGACTTTGATATAGGTTGCTCTAAGGATGTCATCCACATATTGATACTGGAGATCACAAATCAACTTGACTACACCTGATTAGATGCTTGAAAGCATAAGAAGAAGCTTTTTAATAAAGGAGATCAAATAACTCCTCAATCGTGGCATGTTAGTGCTATCACAAAGTCCTTGGGCTGCACTAAATTTACTAATAAAAAGAAGAATGGAAGCAATCAAGCTGTCATCAATTACTGAAAACTAAACAACATCACAAAAAAGACTCATATCCCCTGCCACATAATGAAGACCCCTTTGACAGACTAGAGGGTGTGAAAATCTTCTTGGTAATGACCTCATTAGTGGGTATTATCAAATTGGCTTGGCTAAAGAAGAGCACAAAAAGTGTGCAATAATGACTTAAGAGGGCCTATTTTATCTGACAAGAATGCCTCAAGGACTATACAATGCCTTGGATACTTTCCAAAGAGCTTTGGACACAATCCTGAGAGATTTAGAATTGTCATGTGTACTAGAGTACCTTAATGACATTAATGTCTTCAGTCACACTTTTTGATGGCCACCTGGAACACATAGAGGAGGTTTTCATAAGGCTATCACTGCAAACTTAAAAATTGAGTTTGGAAAATTCCAATTCTCTAAAGATCAGCTGAATTATCTTGGCTTAGTAAGCAATAAAGTGGGACTTCAGCCTCAACCATTTAAGTTATATGCCAAATCTAATAAAATTGGCCTGAGTCAAAGTCAATATACAAGTTTCCCAGGCATGATAGGTTATTATTGCCAATATATTGCTTATTTTGCACAACTTGGAAAGCAACTTTTATCTACTCAAGGACAAGGTCCCATTCAACTGTAATCTGAATTGGCAAGAAGCATTTGATCAGCTTCAATCAGCATTAGTGGTGGCCCCGCATACTATGATATCCAGGCTTTGATTATGAATTTATTGTCCAGACCAGCACATCACTCATAGCAGTTGAAGCTGTGTTATCTCAGATAGGTGAGGACGACAAAGACCATCATGTTGCTTTTTCTAATCAGATCTTAAACGTTCATAATGAGAAACTATACGGTGACAAAATGGGATTTCTAGGCAGAGTATAAGCTTGCAAGCATTTTTAGTTCTATCTAAATGGCACTCAATTCACTGTTGTTACTGACCATGAATTTCTAAGATGGTTGCACAACTTGATGAGTTTAAGGGCCGATTATCCCACTGGGTGCTGAAGCTTTAAGCCTATAATTACACAATTGAGAAACGTCAGGATTGAAGCATCAGAATTCCAACTGCCTATCCTGACTACCAATATTGCAACACTTAGTTTGGTCATTGATAAATTGTTAAGAAGATGATCAGTGATAAGTACCAAGATGAGCCTAGATCAGTCTAAAAACTATTATTTGTCTTATGACAAGATAAAGTTATTGAGAATGGGACTTTTTAAGATCTAGGAGGGCAAAAATTATATATTCTAATGACCATCAGCCCTAATGGACATCATAATAGCTCAAAAAACCATAAGGCATGGTAGGTTTAAGATTAATGAGCATCTGAAGCAGTATTATTACTGGGATAGATGCTCTTTGACATCCAGGAAGCGCTAAAAGCTGTGCAGAGTGTCAAGTTGAAATACCATTCCCAAAAACCACATCTTATCAGCTTGTTTAGCTCAGATTTTCCTAACGTACCACGTCTATTGATGTTTTCAGGCCTCTTCCCACAAGTAATTTAAAGACCAAGTATTTTATCTTGGCTATCAAACACTTGATTAAATGGGTCAAGTCTAAGGCTATTTGGTAAGCGTGAGCAGCAGCTACAGCCAAGTTTGTCCTTGAAAACATCCTTACAAGCTTGGGTTTCCACAGTTCATACTCACAGATAATGTAATTAATTTCACCACCCATATCCTCACCAAGCTCAAACAGTTATTGGGAGCAAGAGGCGTTCTTTCCACTCCCTATTATCCCAAGACCAATGGTATGGGTGAGCGAGCAAATGGAATGTTGATGAGTATAATCCAAAATTTAAATTTGAACAAACTGACTGTGTGAAGCACCTACCTGATTTCAGCTATGTTTTCCTACAACATCTCGTATCTTTCAGCTACTAGGATGTTACCTTTTCAGTTATTATATGGATGAAATTCTGCCCTACTATCACTACTATATTCAGTACTAGAGGATCCTGGTGAGAAGAATTATCCTCAATATTTTGAGTAACTTGCTGTACCCTAATCAAGTTGCAAGCTCAAGCCTTTAACAACAGTTTTGCTATGAAAAGACCTGACATGAAGAGGGTATGAGGAAATGATACAATTTGGCTGAGTTTAAGGTAGGGGATGAGGTTCTTTTTGAAATATTATGAATCAGGCCAATTACAGAAGTTGGATTATATATGGGTATGCCCATTTTAAGATTATCAAGAAGTCATTACAATTCACTTATACAATAAAGGAAGTTAGAACTGGTCATGTATATACAATTGTGTCCATGCAAAGTCTATAAGAATGTTCAGTAATTTGGTCAATTAGAAATACATATATAAAACTAGCATTGCAAAAAACAAAATAAAGTAAAATAAAAAAGAGAAAAAAAGATAAATAATAATAATAATAATAAAACAAAAAAGTTAAAAAAAATATAATATATATACAAAAAATACATATTTGTTTTATTTAACTGATGTAAGCCAACCAGGGTATGGACATAACTGAACTAAAACTAAATATCATAATAAAAAACGATTCAAACAAAACGCCCACAATGGATGGATCGATTGAATCATACCTATCAAAATATCCAATCAGGTTGTGATGGTTGAGGTCTATCCTCAGCATCACATTGCCCTGATCTTTGGTAAGACAGGGCAGGCTGTGTCTGGATGTATGGAAGAGGAGGGGGAGTTGGTCCTGGCAGGGACGCCTAAGGGGCAGGAGCTTGAAGGAGGCCAAGGAGCTAGATGGGCGTCCAAGTCAAGGAAAAACGAGAATCAAGTAAAATGGGGAGTTTCGAGATTCAATTTGGATTCAAATCAAGAATGGAATGGAACAGGTGCTTGGAAGTTTCGCGGTTTGTTTGATATTCAAAATAGAACTGGTGCGGAACTGTTGAGGATTGGAACTGGCACAGAACCATTGAGTGAGGATTCCGCGATCCTGCTGTAAGGTTTACACCAAGCATCAGTCAGATTAGCACTATAAGCTTGTGTTATATTTTATATTAGCTTGTAGCATGTGTATATAGGGAAGGAACTGGGAGCTGGAGGCTTCTCAGTTCTGTTTTCTATCAACCTGGCCAATATTAAATAAAAGAACTTTAAAATTCATATATTTATAGTTTGAGTTTATTTAAAATATTGCCTAACTGCAGCCATGTTTGGCTTGAATCAACAAGAATTGGACTTTGAGAGTGAGCTTGGGAGAGCTATTGCCTCCCTTTATACCTTGTCTTGGAGTCAAGGCATGTTGCTGGGGTTAAGTATATTTGCAACTGTCTTCCAGGGGGTGCTTGTCCAATCTTGTAGCGCGCGCACAAGGAGAGTAGTATCAGGAGCCCTGTCAGCCCTATGGTCTGTAACATGGATCCTGTTGCCCAACTCATTCGTGGCTCATTGGAAGGAGCCAGTGCGTTACACAGGTGGGCAGCGGATAATGCTATCCCTCCATGGTGGATGGGGAGGGGGGATCAGGGGGCTTGTCTTCAGCTGCATCTATCTCATCCCAGAGTAGGGTATGCGTTAAGGCAGACAGTAAGGGTGTGGGGGCATTGGCGGTATGGGGTTCAATATTCTTGATGACTAGAACTTCCAAATAGTTGTCAACCATCATAATGGCAACAATGTAATTTGGCCAAAGCATCTTCAGCTTTGAGGCGGGCATCTGGGAATTGAACTAATGTGGCTATGTCATTTTGGGTAATCTTGGCTTTCAGATTCCGTGCTACTGTTACCAAGTTCTGGATGGCTTCAGTGACATTTTTGTGTAAAGTTTTTATGTTGATCTTACTTTGTGTAGTAAAAACCTTGGGTATAATGAGAGGTGAAATTCCTCCTGCGAGTGCAGCCACAGATTTGGTGGCAGCTTTGCGGAGTGGACGGCAATCTGGTGTGACAGCTGCTTCTACTGCAAGCTAGCGGTCGCTGTAGAATGGTTTGGTGAGAGGGTTGTGGGGAATATTTCCAAGGCGGAATTTTGCATCCCATTCTGCGTTACAGAACCTGTTGACTTGCAGCGACAGTTCATCAATGACATTACCTGATTCATCAATTTCATCCAATAATTTCTATGGGTTTTGGTTGAATTGGATTGGGGAATCATCGTACAGTTGAGGTTTGTTCAATTCATTTGCAGAAGCATGGGATCAAACTGGGATCCAATCTGATGCTTGATTAGAGGAATTATTTATGGCATTGGGTGAGGAGGATGCTGATTGGTGGCTGCAGGTGTAGCTGCAGCAACGGGTTTTGGGGGTGGAGGAGGTAGGATTGTGCCCCATACCTGAAATTGTACAAGGTGGCAGCAGATTGGAGGTCAGCGGATGAGTCATCTGATCCATCTGAAGTGGTTAAGTAGGGGCACTTGCGTTTCAAGTGGTCTAACTCAAAACATGATGGACAGATCATCTGCCCGCCCTTGAGGCAGGGCCAATATGGATGGTCAGGTGCTGAGGGAATAATGGTGCATGGCAGAATTGCCGCCACAATTTTACTAAATTCAGGGCTTATCGTGGCATATGCCTGAGGCCCAGCAAATCGTGTGGCCCCATTTGGGACCACAAATTGTAAGATGGGGTTGGAGCCATAGGCTGCCAAACCATCCATCAGCTCCTGGTGGAGCACTTCAGGGGGAGGTGGGTGGGCAGGCCAGCAAACTGGACCACCAAAGTGGTGTCCGCTGGGAGCTGAGTCCAAGTTGTGGGGAGAGGGGTGCTCTGGATTACCAGGTGCACAGTTGCTGCAGTGGCAGCGTCAGCCTCACAGGTGAAGCTGAGGTCAAAATACCCCTTATAGGGGTGGAAATCAATAAATCTGGCGGGTATTATCACTGCCTGTGCCATTTTGATAATGGCTTGGTTGTGGTATGGGAACAGTTTCCCATATTTGACCCTTAGGCTGTAGCACATGTTGCTCCAGGGGAGCACTAGGGGGCAGCATGGTACTGCTTGGGTATGAGCAAGTTGGCGTCCAGGTCTTTGGGCGGAACAAATCAGCCCATGGGTTTGGAATGACTGGGTGAACCAGTCCTAGCGCGTTTTCCTGCTGGACGGAAAACAGCGGGGGGAGTTTCGCCGCTGCCCCACACTGGAACAGCTGGCAGAGAATCTGAGGACATTGGAGTGAAGCTACTATGGGTGAATTCAATTTTTTTTATAAATTCATGTAATTTGGATCAGAAAGTTATTCTGAGCAGAAAGAAAAAAATACATATTTGATATATTTAATAGTTATAGTACACTTATGAAGAGGAGAGAAGATCCAGCTCCAAATTCACCAACAATTCAGGCTGAAATCAAGGCTGTCTGTTGATAACTATTGCAGACTAATCAGGAATCTCAGTGCTTATGTTCCAATCAAGTGGGGAAAATGTTAAGATCTGGTGGTTGAATCAGAAATAATCTCTTTGAATAAACCATCAATTCTAAATCATTACCCTAAAGTTGGATTTAGCAAACCTTCCTAATTACCCTTGCAAAAAAATGATCCAATATTATATTTTTTTCCTTGAGGTTGAACCCAAGCATTCTCTAAAAATCCCATGGGCTAATGGCATTTATAGTCTCCCCAAATTTTATTTCAATTAGTTTTCCACCCTATTGTGAATATTGTATAACAATCTAAAAAAATTGGCATGATAGCACTTGCATATGGACAGCCCATAAGGGAGTACCTAGTGCTATTAAGAGGTCTGCCAACCCCCTTGGGTTGGGACCATCTAGTACTAAAAAAAGAGGTCTGCCAACGTCCTTATTAGGGATACATTATAAAATGGAATCAATGCCAATTTTCAAACAATTGTATTTCACCAGCTGTATGATAAAACCCAACTTAGGCTGATCCTAGGACAATTTTCACATTTGAGTTATAATTTTGTATCTGAACCTTCTAGATAATGAGAGTATTTTTCCACCAATAGATCTAGTAAAAATCATTGTCATATTAGTTCTTGGGCCTAACTGAGGTGGAAATAGGACCCATGGAAAATCATGTGCTCAAAGTATGGCCAGGAGATGCCCTAGAGGTATAAATATTAGTGTCTGGTCAAGTGGAATATCATCAAATAATATCTTCAATTATAAAATTATATCTTAATATGAAATCTTTTTTATTATCTTCTATCTGGTTAATTATCAGAGTTGGTTCCTATTAAGAGTGTTGACAAGCTGTTAGAGTGAAGATCACCAACTTTTACCTTTGCCTGATTCAGTAGAATTTTTTAGATTTATATGGATGATTAAGCCCAAGAAGACCAAAAGAGATGTATAATTTTAAATAAGCCTAGTGAGCTTCTGAACAGTTGATATACCATAAGACACCGGCAAAAATTAAGAATATTTCATCAAAAACTCTTCCCAATTGTACATGCAGCATTATAATAAACAAATGAGCAAACCTTTGAATTTAAAACACAATGTAAGGTACATTGAAGGAGCGCCATTGCCTGGCTCTATGGATATATGAGACCAAGACAAAAAGCGCTCATAGAATCATGGTTCCCACTCTGGTTCCTCCACACAGACCCTTTCCTTCACACCTGCTCCATAGCAGGGGAAACCCCCTCAGAGTAGTGCATCAGCCCCCCCATACCTGGCAGTCCCGCTGGCAACAGGGGTAACTTGAGTACCCTGGGGTGCCCAATTTTTATATTTCTTTGTTATTCTCTTAGTTTCACATATATTCGGTAATGTCTGTCCCCTGGTCAGCTTACCTCAGTTAAATAAAAATGAAGGAGCGCCATTGCAAGAACCAGATGTCAATAAGCATAATATAAGTCTATTAATTAAGCAATACCTGGATAAGATGTTACCACCCACAATCCAGAAGCGGGTACAGAAGTAAAGGCCCCTGGACATCCAGGTTCAGGGGTAATCACATAAGAAGTAGCTTATAGATACAAGAACTAGGTTAAATGGATGAAGCATCAAAAGTGGCAGTTGGACGCCATCTCACTATAGGATCCTGAATTCTCTAATATTGCTAACTAAAACCAGTTTATTTTGCAAATATCATTCATATTATTTCTTGATTTTTCATAAGAAGTATAAAATATTTTATTTTTTCTCTAATAAAAAAACTTTCCACGGAATCTTGGTTTTATCCTTTTTATTTCACTTAAAGTGGATTAATTGAACTAATTGCCAGTAGCCAGTCTGGGATTAGCAATTGAGCGAATATATTAGGCAGTCAGATATTTGCTCTGTTTGAAAAGAATACTCTATATCGCAGATACCTTGGAGGTGATCTTTCAAGAGAGAGGTTAAATTGGATTCTGTTGAGTCCTGATGGCCAACAAATAACAAACATGTCAGAGAGTGTCAACTTAAGATTCACCAAAGGTGCAAACAGTCTACCAAATAGATTTATGCTATAGGAGGTAGCATCAGAGAAGAATTTACTCTATGAGGATGGTTGTGATCTAAGCAAAGATTTCTGTTGCCTAAAAACTCTCTTTAACCGCTCAAAGTCACTTTTGAGCGATTTAAATTTAAGTTTATTTATCTACAGCCATCTGCCCAAAAACCTATTCTTTGATGTCCTTGGCTCTGCCGCCTGCCACCCCAGTGTGGGGTAGCAGTGCACCCCCACCTAGCGTTTTCCGCCCTGCAGGCAAGCGCGTTCGGACGGGTTCAAACAGCCCACCCACTGCTTCCAACCATTTTGTCCCCCCACGGGACTTAGCGCTCCACCTAGCGCGCGTCCACCCTTCTCGCCCCCATCCTCTCGCCCTCCCTCGCTCTGCTATCCGCTATTGCCTCAGAGTGTACTATGGGCGTTTGTTCCCATATGCCGATAAGGCAATTATTGACCTAGCCACTACAGCCTTTGCGCCAGCTTGCTTTATAGACTTCCGCCCTTTTAAGGGCTACTTTGACGTTGGGTTTCAATCTGAGGAAGATGCTGAAGCGGCAGCACAAACTCCTCTAATTTATATAAAAACCCCATTCCCACAACCCGTACTCGCCTCCCTTCAGACACCACACTAGTGGTATCCTTTGCAAATCTCCCATCCCACCTTCCACCCCAGGTTTTGTATGACCAGTTGGTCGCGGGGCTCATGGCTTATGGCACTCAGCCCAACCTCATCTTTGCCATTCCATCTGGTGCAGAACGCCTTGCTGCTCCTCGTGCAACAGCCACCATCATACCACACCACCCTACCATAGCCCAACAAATCCCACCCCGC